>JAHPZR010016310.1:15000-19193 GCA_019787425.1 Platygyra sinensis | reverse complement strand
AGCAGCGTAAGCGAAATAGACTTTGGGATGTTTTTCAATGTTGTTTCGACTGGAGATTCCTTTCCGGGGGGGCTCTCCTATAAAATTGACAGGGTTACGTCGGAAATTTGAAAAATAGCATCATAAATGTATCACAGTGTCCCATTTTGGAAGTAGCTCAAATTTCTGTTCTCTTAATTAAGAGTAAGAGATTAACATTTTTATAAGAACAAGTTAACTGACTCTGATAATACAAGAGTTGCTGTGAATATATTTCACATCCTAACTGAACAGTTTGAACTAACTGAGTAACAAATTGTTCCTGGCATTTTTCGGCTCACTACCCTAAAATGTCCTGTGATAACCCTAAAGAAGGTCATTTAGAAAACTGAGCGGCGCTGTCGTGAAATTTTAACCCCCAAAAGGCACCCCTTTCGTCCTCTCTCGTATTTCATAGGGAAGACCCCGCGGATATTGTTTATACTCACAACAAACACAAATAGACAAAGATATATCCAATATTCATTGAAAAATCAATATAGAGGTGGTATTCATGACTGCGTATTCTACAACTTAATGATTAAATCATTCGATTCGGTTCCAAGTACCATCAGTGGGTTTTGTCAAACCCCATGCTAAGTGACGCAACAAATTCGCGTGTCAAAACAATAACTTTCAGTGTTACTTTTGTTAGTGTTCAGTAATTTTGCATATGAAATATTGTTCAGTTACCACATAAATTTGATCAATGTCTGATAGAGAGATCGTAACCAACATTTGTTGATAAGTTGATGTCGATAGAGGCCTAGGGGCAAAGAACATCAGAATAAACTTCACTGCATCTTTAAAAGAAAAACTGTTTCGTCGACGTTGCTAAGTAACAAAACATATTCACGTGCAACAATCAACAGCTTGACACAAGTATCACGTAAAATCGCCTAAATATCTTTCCGGAAATTCTAAAACAGAGTCTAATATCCCAAAGTTTTTTTTAAATATCTCAAAATATCTTGTATTTTTGTTTTAAAAATAAGCCGATTTTGAATTTTCCCAGCGGGAGCTGAAAAGTATGTCAGAGATTGTCTGCACTAGTAGTACGGAAATAAGGCAACTTTCAAAACAACATGGATGCAAAAGTCATTGTTTTCAGTATCCACCGTCTCGACAAATGGCTGCTAGTTATATGTGAATACGTTTGCCTCTGAACTTGATTGAGAAAATAGCGAGGAAAGGCTGGAAAACAGCCAAAAAAGCTGAAAATTTTTCTAAGCATCTCAAAATTTTCTAAACATCTCGGAAACTTCTAAATATCTCAAAAAATATCCGGATATTTGTGTCAAGGCCTATTGCATACTGTCTACTTACACAATTGTCAATCTATTGGGTTTGCATGTTTTCTTTACTAAAATATTTTTACTGAGTTGTTGGAAAAGATAAATGTTAAAGCTTGTACCTGATATTAATTTATATGTTAATGATATGGGTGAGCGCTTGCCTGTGTGTGCCGTTCAGGGATTAGAAACGGGCAGATTCAATGAAGTATTGCTACACTTTTTATTTGAAGATATTAAAGCAAACTAAAAATAACACCGTTTGACAAACTTAAACTGACACAATATAGAAAAAGATGTGTTACTTCATTATTCACTAGCGGAAACATCATCCACCAACGATTAAATAAAGAACCTTACTCGCCAGGGCATGTCCTGTCTCCAAGGACTGATGAGTGCTTTGTAGGTTAAGACACGTTTGCCACAGGTAGCCCAAGCTCCTTTGGGAACCGTCAAACATGACATCGCGTAACAGCGTTATTATAAGAGTTTGTATGGGAATATAACGATTATACAGAATAGTTCAAAATAAGAGAATAAATAATAAAATCGACTTACCTTTTCTTGTTGTGTATATTTAACAATTATTCCTCGAGCCCGAATGGGCTCTGAGTCAATAGCCCATGAGACCGAAGGCCAAATGGGCTATTGACTCAGAGCCCATTGAATGGGCTCGAAGGAATAATTGTTTTAGTAAAATCCAACTAGTTGGTCAAAAAAATATCGAGACAAAACACATTTCGCTTGTTAAAACCATTGCTTTGGTTTTCAAAGCCGGTGCCTTTCGCTACTAGTGGGTTAAAACAAATAGCCTCTAGTAGCTCAACCAATCAGAATACAGCATTGATAATAGACCACTAGCTGGATTTTACTAAAGTATATAATTCCTACGGAAGGAATACAGAGAAGCTAAAACTAGCTAGAATCGTCCTGAAACGCCTCAAACGCCATAAAAAGGCAAGTTATACATACAACAAGAAAAGGTAAGTCGATTTTATTATTTCCCCCTCCCCCTTAATTTTAAAGCTATTCTGTTACGATCGTTATTTAAGGCAATAGAAAACGTTGTTCCGTGTTTTGCAATAGCCTGAATATCAAACACGCAGAGGGGTTGGGGAGAATTCGAGACAGTTTATGCAAACCCGCGACGAAGTCGAGGGTTTTGCATAACTGTCTCGAATGATCTCCCACCTCCTCGAGTTGTTTGATATCAGGCTATGCAAACACACGGCAAAAGTTTTCTCTTGCCTTTTAGAAAAATATTTCTCAAAATTAATTCGACAAATGAAGAGAAATTTTTGTTTATTAACTTCTTGATTCCAAAAAGCGCTTCTCTCAATACACGCTACTAGACAATCATCTTCTCCTACTCAACCAATCCAAAATGCGCAGCTGATAACGTACGAACCAATGAAGTTTCGTCGTTAACAAAAAATCAAAATTTGTGGCAATAGCGTGCCATCGAGTAAACCAAGCGCCGTGAAAATGAAAGCTATATCAGCTTTGAATCCTTCTAATCTTTGGGAAAATTCCTAAAGTTCGGTGAAAACAGAAGAAATGTTCAAGAGATTAACAGCCTCTGTAACCTGGAAAGAACTGCAAGATGAAATCACTGTGCTTGATCGCTTTTGAAAGTGATAAACGCAAACTTGCCGGATTTGGCAGCCCGAAAATGGTTGAGAAGTTGATCGCTCATCGCGCCTTGTGAAGTTTTTGCAGTGTTTGGAATCATAGCGCAAGCAGGCAAGGTTGAGTTAATGCAGTTAAGTGCGAAGGGCATTAATCCATCAGTCTGGTGAGCTGTCTGGTACATTTTTCCAAGTGTTAATGGTCATATTTTGAACATTTTGACAGCCAAAACACGGCAACCGATCGGCCGAGTAAAATTTGATTTGAACACGATTTCGCATTCGCAGACTGTACCATATAGTTGGCGTTTAGTTTTATTCCACATCTTTTTAAGAAAAACAGCATGTGATTTTGAGAATTTTATTGTAGTAATTAAATGCAAAAATTACCTTGAAAAACGTCTACTGTGTATTTTGTTGCCTTCGCTTGAGCTCCCTCAACTAGCTCACTAACATCGAGGCATGCAAAGCGCTGTTGTTCTTATTTCTTTTGCTTTCTTTCCACGGGTCAGAGAGAAAGAGATGGTCAATTCCCAAATCAAAACTTGGAAAAGTTTTCTTTATTTGAATTCCTTTATATTTGTACTTGAGAGTTGAATCACCGGTTTTGAAATGGTTTCAGATTGTGCCGGGGAAACACAGAAAGCGTGACGTGTCAACCGTGTTTGCATACTCTCATTAAAACACGCCTATCGACCAATGAGAATGCGCGTACTGTCTTAAATATTTTATAAATTCGCATACAAACTATTATAATAACGCTGTTACGCAATGTCATGTTGAAGGTTTCCAAAGGAGCTTGGGCTACCTGTGCTTTTACAAGATAACTGAGGACCGTAATGTTAGGATGGCGTCACTAACAGCCAAGATAGAGAACATTTACTCAGTGATGCGTTGTTATTTTACATCACATTTTTTAGATATTCTAGAGTTGTGTGACTTCCACTTAATAGAGAAAATAAATGTGTTTTCTGAAACTTTTCTACTTTGGTTTTCTGTTCATGTGTTTAAACCTAGTTAGCCTGACGAAAACGATAGTTTTTAGATTAAAGTAATCATGTAAACAAAAGAAATCCAAACGATTTATGAAAGCTTGAGGAAATGGAATTAAAAGATGCCAGGGGAGAAAGACTTGATTATTTGACTTAAATATGTCCTATCTGTAGATTTAAAAAATGTAATGTTAATTGTAAGAAAAGGTGTAAATAATAAAGATTGTTGTTGTTGTTGTTGTTGTTAAGTTCATTGAGTTTTC
>JAHPZR010016310.1:5000-10000 GCA_019787425.1 Platygyra sinensis | reverse complement strand
TGGACCGATGAATAACGCGCGTGATTAGCACGAGTACAGGCACAAATGAGGTAAGATTGGCCCATCATATCTCTTAAACGAGAATGGTGACCTATCATTTTTATTGTATTTTTCAAAACAGTGTTTAGTAGAGAACCTTCAGGGAAAATTTAAAAAAATTCATCGGTAACTTTTATTTCTGAGGAATCACCTTAAGTTTGCCCACAATTCAAGAAGTGATTGATATTTAACGGGGTTTACTAAAATTACATAGAAATCTTGAAATTCTCGAGATTTCTCTTTGAAGCATGCAAAATGCAAAGAAGTGAAAATGTTACTCTGGAAAAAAGAAGCCAATTAATGAAATAAGTGTCATTTTTAGAGGTGGTTTTTTTTTTTTTTTTTAAAAAAACGTTTTTAAAGAATGCTTTCATTTTGGCCAGAAACCCGGCAAATAAACAAGAATTATTTAAATTCGTTATGAAAATAAATAAATCCTACATGCTGAACAAACTTAGCACTTCCGACATAGCGAGCTAGGACTAACAAAGTCTGACTATTTCAGAGAGATTGAATACTGTTACTTCATGATAATAGTTGATTAATGACGACACTCTACTGATCTGTATCAAAAATAACATTGTTTTGTAACAGTCAACCTGTTTGAGATTCTCAGCGCTAATTTAGAAACAGGGGCGACGCAGTTTGTGTAAGGAACGATAAATTAGTAAGTGGTTAGAATAAAATTCGTCGGAGGAATTTGAAAAAGGATCAATGTTTCACTCTGAAAACGCATCAGATGTTTTCCGTGCACTCAACACTGGAGAAATATGGAAAGCAACAGTCACTGGTCATTTTGAATTTGCGTTTGAGAAAAAAATCGGGCAGGGAAATCACGTGATTATTGTGACTACTGTCGAAAAGCTCTAGTTTCAAAATATTTTCTGTCGACACGAAATCGAAAAGCCGGCGTTTTCAAATTACTCAGGTTTGAATAGGTTTTCGTGACGCCGGATTAGTGTGCACGGCAGGCCTAACCGTAGAAATAAACGGCTGTGATTTCAAATTTATCCTGAGTAGTTTTGATACTGCCAAAAGCTAGGCTTCGGTAACAAGCCGGCTGGTTATTCCGGCGACCTGCTAATAAGCGCGTCTAAGGTACAAATAAGTTAAGTTAATAAATGGACGACCTTACCTCATACATGCGGGCAAGAAAATGTTAAAAACTACCATTATCCTTCAACTAGATCTAAGACTCTAAGGGTTTACTAGCCTATTCATTCAGGGAAGGTCAAGTGTAAGTTAAATTAAACTAAGTTTACTAATACGAGAATTGTGATGACTCTATAATGTACAATTCATGAGTTGTATTAGTTGATCAACGTTTGATTCTAGTGCTTTTTGGTGCTCTATGCATGAAAGTACCTTTTCATGACCTTAACCTAACTACCTGTCATGTTTAGTTAGTCTTACATACCTCCCACTGCTTGTGCAACGAGATCAAGGAGTTGGCCTTTACCCATTCGCGCAATGAAGTAAACGAAGTTTGGTGCTATGGGTAAACATCTAGCAGCCAGTGTTGGTGTTCGTTTAATGATTGGTAAACATGTTCTTCTTATTAGTATCACAAGAAAACATCCATTAAACATTAACGTATCTTTTTTAAGTGCAATTATTGATTATGAATTAATTCCTGTAAAAGATCCCTTTTACAGGAACTGATACTGTTTCAATCAGTCTCTTACACGTTTTTGGGGTGGTAAAGGCAAAATACGCAATAGAACCTCTTGTTAACACCTTAATTATCAAAACTCTCTTTTGTTTATACTCCCGCAGCCGGGTACAACCTGCTAAGATAACCTTGGACGAGATCTCAAGAAAATAACAAAATGTAAAGACAAAAATGGCGAAACACTTTGATTATCCCCATCTTTATGAGCAACTGAACAGAAACACATTTGTATTAAGTCCTAAGGAAATGAGCTCGCATTCAGATCACTTAGCAAATGAAGAAAAAACAGCTAAGAACCTTTTTGAAGAGTAACTATTAAACTGGTTATTTTGAGGCGAGTGTCGGGAAAGAAACATAATTATATATATTTCAGTAAAACATCCAATCAACCATTTAATCTTACATCACCATTTGCGACGGTAAACAGAGACAAAAGGCGTTAGTCTGCGAACACCAAGTTAGTCGAACAGTTGAAGACCTTGGGTAAGGTGCAAGTTTGTGACGGAGAAGGTATGTGCTGCCAATATTCACTGTGACTTTTAGATACCGCATATAAGCTTCGATCATCTGATAATTGTTTCATTTTAATTTATTACGATGGTCCGACGTCTATCCTTTTTTTATGCTAGCTTAAGTTAACACGTTTTACCCGATGTTAATCTTTATTTTGGATTTTCTTTGTTAGTGAGTTGATAGAAACGTTGAAGTATTGGGTGAGCAGAATTTATATTTGAATAGTTATTTAACTGCTAACGACGAAGCGCTTTTAATTGTAGATACTGTCTCAATTTTACATCACTGAACTTTTTTCAAAATTGAGAGTCTTCACTAAATTTTTCATGAGTTTTCTTTGCAGTAAGGCTTCGCCTATATCTTACTGGGGAACTAATAAATCACGGCTTTATGGCAAACTTGTCGTTACCGTTTTCTGTATCTTAAACCCATACAAGTCCTCTTGTAAACGCGTCGGTGACCATCATGTGTGTTGTAAGATAGTAAGCCTGTTTAAAGAGGTGAAGAGATTGATCACGTTATCTAATTTGTCTGAAATCAGAAGAAAGGCATGAGCAAAAACATTTTCCTTCGTGTTTAGAACATTGCCTCAGTTTAAACACTTTTAGATACGTTACTTACAAAAAATCATTTTCTTTTGAATCAAAACATAACCAAACAAAAGATAAGAGGAAAAAAATATACCGGTATATATCAGTTATTATAACGAATTGCTTAGTCGATCCGTTAAGGCCAGTCGTTAAAACGTGAACACGTTTGCTTAAGTTTGTTTTGACACTTCGGTCACTCAATCGTTCACATTTCTTCTGGTTGTTATAATTGCTTACCAGCTGCTAAGAGGAAAATAAGGATATTAATGAAAATAAAGACATTCTTGATACTGCCGTTCAACTGATTAATAACTTATCTTGTAATAAATGTCACTTATGAAGTCATAATCAATTGTTCCAAGCTAAGTCGATTATGGTTAAGGGATCTCATAATGTTTCCACCGTTTATTTTTTTAATCGCATGGTTAAAATGTGCATGAGAAAATCTTTCTCTTTCTTAGAAGACCTAAAAAAAGTTTAATCCTTAATATTCTCAATCACGCACGTAATAAATGACAGTGAAGGTAAATGATTTCTCCCGTATTCACATAAAGTAATGCTTAGCATTCCATATTGTGTTTTGAGACCGTTATTTTATTATAGTCTAGTTTTTCAATTTTAGCAGTGTATGAAAGATCTTTATATTTGTCATTTACTTAACTACCATTGTTAAGCCCGAGGGGGGATCCCGGGCATATGTTTGGCATTTGATTTTTCAGAATAATTTTTGGTCAAAATCCCCACCGTGGGGCCTCAAAATATGGTCAAATCAGATCAAATGTCCCCCACTTTCCAACGCTTGATGTTTTTACGAAAAGCGAGTTCAGTAATATTTTCAACAATCCGCACTATCCCTACAAAGTAAGGTGTTCCATCTATTTCAATTCGAAGTTGGCCGGCACACAGACGATCACCTGGGACGATGTGCCTTGGTCCCATTGCTCCCCACAAAAAATTAAATCGTCCCCACCCTGGGACCCAGATTCTTAGTTAATTTCCGGAAGATGGGGAAGGCAATCGTGGTCAAATGCCGCACATATGCCCGGGTCCCCCCTCTCAGGCTTACCATTGATAGATGCATTATTCAGCATTTTGCTCAATCCTGAAATGACTCATCAAGATATTAACGTAACGAATTCTTGTTAGATTCACTGAGACATCTACCAGCCAAGAAATGAAGAACCTCTTGATCGCTTTGGCTCTGATCGCCGTATTTGCTGCTGTGCAGTCTATGCCAGCTGGTAAGTCGTTATATTATCAAAACAAATCCAAGACAAACTTTGCCCTCAACTTGAAATACTGTCATGAAATTCCCATAGCTCATCCTGCGCTCATTGGTGATCACAAGAGCTTTCATAACTTGAAGGTGTGGGCTCATGGGTTTAATCGGATGGAATTTCACGTTGGCCAGATTTTTTTCGGAGCAGACTTAGGGAATAAAAATTTTAGATGCTTATGGTAACTGGATATATGAAGTATAAAATTAAGTCTATAATCGCCAAATTTACATCTTAAGTACTAAAGGTATTACGGAGAAAGCTAAGGTAACAGTGAAAGTGAGGAGGGCTTTTAATATTGAGTTCCTTGGAGGTATTGGAGTGGCGGGGCGAGGTTTTATATCACAGGAATAAATATAAACTGAAAAGAAAATCTTCGGATGATATAATCTAAAAGAATTTTGCATCTGTTTGATTTTGGCTGTTTGATTTTGTCCAATAGAAATAAAAACGGCGAAAAATATGAAGTCTACCATTTTAACATCTATGCCTCCTTTTTTAGTTCCAGCACGTTTTGTCCATTACGGGATGATGTAGCATCTATTCCTGGGGGACTGAGAGGGTAATTGTGGCGGGTGGTTGTTGTTGTTGTAAAATTCTGCCCTTCTAAAGGCAACATTACATATCCAAGCTCTATTTTTGTACAAAAAGAAATCTTGCATGAGAATCAGGTTGATGTGGCTTTCCTCGTAAGAAAAAAGAATTTCTCGTTTCGTTTCTATGGTTTTCTAAGCTTAATCGATCTTATGCCTAAAATGTCCTGCTATTAGATACCCATGAAGCTAAGGCTCGTAACTACGTTCCAGAAAGCGCCAATGCTACTGATCCAGCTGCGGCTGAACCCTCTGAAGCTGAAAATGATCCAGCTCAGAGTGAAGCTGAGCCAACTGCCGAGGAAGCCAGCAGTGA
>JAHPZR010016307.1:0-12294 GCA_019787425.1 Platygyra sinensis | reverse complement strand
TTAAGGTATCAGTATAACCCATTTGACCATCAGCGCGCGGTACGCTCTAGCGCTTGTGATTTTAACCAAAACCCATATAAACCGTATATTTATTGGAAGCTTAATAACTAAAGATTATGACCTGATCTGTTTAAAACAGTAAAAGTTTACCGTGTTTCGAAAATGTGAATATGTTTACAAAGTTTCACGAACCCATAAATCAAGCTCCACTCCCGCTAAATTTAGGCCGAAGAAAACGATTAACATGGCATCCGTTTCTTCACACATTGACCTCAAAAACCGTGTCTCAGATTTTTGGCACACCCGTTTGTTATTTTTTAGACGAGGATAAAGTTAGAAGAGAGAAAAAAATCGAACTGCCCGCGAAAAAACGGCATAACTTTTTAATGAGGTGAATAATCAAAATTCGCAGACACGGTTTTGTTGGCGAATGTTCTGACAACATTGTCTCCGAATTTCAGCCAATTTGGTCCAGGGGCTGCCGACTTGGAACTCAAAATGTACGTACAACTCGCCAATTTTTTACTTTCGAGAAACAGAGAAAAAATAAAATTCGGCGGCATCCAAGTGCGAAGAGATTATCACAGCAAGGGAGATACCGCAGAGGGATCAGCTTTCTATATAACAATAGGACTGTGACAGTTAACATGGAACAGGTACAAATTTCCCGCGGCGCCGCGCGGTAAATTTTTCTCCGCTTTTTCGTGCGTGCAGTGAGATTACCAAGGTTAGCAAACGTGAATTTATCTTTTGATTTACTATATTAGCGTTCGAAATTTTACATATCGGTTGACTAATCTTCAAAACTATGATCATGTCAGTAAAGATGCCAAAGGTCCGGCTACAGCATTATCGAGGTCTTCGTGAGAACAGTTCAACTCTGCAAGAGAAAACTTCCACTCTTTAATTCGCAAGCCGCTTTATTCAGTTCTTCCTCGAGTAAACCCCGCACCTCTCCCTCGATTGTTTTGGTTTGAGCAGCCCAGCAGCTTTTGCTTATCGGTGCGAGTCCAAGAGAACTCAGAAATTTCAAGGCTGCAGCGTGGCCACAACCGGTGGATCGAAGGCCAAGAACGGTTGCCCGATTGACCTCAAGACCCTTCCCCTTCTCAGTTATTGTGAAGGCTGAATTGGTGTTTTGGGATGGGCAGCTTTCATTTTGACATCTTATAATCCACGATGAACCAAGTCCATTTCGCGATTTAAAAAACGACATGAAAACCACATCCCCGAGTACGTTCTTGCAGCCTTTCACCCAAAACAATCGATCTGCCTTTTAACTTCGAGTCCAATTTTCTTCGTCGACTTTCTCTGCTTTGACGAGGGTTTCTTGCAACTGTAAGCTTACTTTAGCGCGGCTTGCTTTGTCACTTTCCGCCAATTTTGCGGCCCACTCTTCGTCGAGAGTGCTTTTTGCCTTCTTTTGGCCTTGCTTTAGCCGATGAAAACGGGCAAGATCGCTTTTTCTTCTTCGGAGACATCCGTTTACTGATTATGGCGCGCTGCGAATTGCGTGTCAACTCAGTATGTTTGTGATGTCACGCGCCTCGATAATTACCAGGGCTCAGTTGTTCGAAAGATGGATAACTCTATCCACCGGATAAATCACTATCCAGTGGATAGCGTGGTTTGTTTTGTCAATAGTTATCCAGTGGATAGCGATTTATCCGGTGGATAGCGTTATCCAGTCTTTGAACAACTGGGCCCTGGTTGAGAGAACTTGTCAACTCTCAATTAAGTAATTAATATGCAAAAATCTTTCTCGCGCGATAACTAGCGGTAGATATAATATTTTTTCGTGGAGTTTTTTTTACCTTAAAGATTTCCTAAAGATTATCGAACCGCTGAAAAAAGTAAAATTATGTAAAATGGCAAATTTGCCCTTACTGATACCTTAAAAGAGTTTTCTTCAAGTATGAGCCGCATTAGCTCCCGTAAATCGCTTGTCGGATAGGTAATTTTCTGCTCATAGTGATCTTCGTAGTAGCTAGAGAGAACTAACGCCAAGTGTAGCTAGGACTACATTGTCTGGAATTTGTGTGTTTTCAATAAAGTTGAAGTCGGTAGTGTCTTTTAACGGGGGGTGACAACTCTAACAAACGCTGTTTCGGGACAAAGCCAAAATTGTTCCGGGAATTTGAAGATTTCTGCGGGAATCGGGACACTTGGAAATTTTTCCGGAAAAAGCGCGATAATTCCGGGAGATTGCAGAAAAAAATCGGGAAATTCTATTTGAAGTTTCCCAAAAATTCGGGAGGATGATCAAATTTCCGGGATGACTTAATTTAAGACCTGGTATTGCTCAAACAACGTTTGTTCGAGTTGTCAGCCCCCGTTCTTTTAGATAGGACTCTCGTTTTATTGCAATAGATTGCAGTAGCTAGTGAGTCTACAAAACTAGAAATACGCTCTGTTGGACTACTGCTACCAGAAACGATTGGTCTGCCAACTTCTGTCTTTTTATGAATTTTAGTCAGCATGTAAAATTCTGATATACGTGGTTGCTTAAGACTGATTGTTAACCATTTGTGGTAAAGTTTATCAACCAGTTCTTTTCTTTTTGGGCGGTGTTTGCAAAATAGCGGTGTTTTGCAAAATAGGAGGCTGGTTTGGAAAGACGGCTTACAAGTTATCAAGATTGTGCACTGCACCAATTAAAAGGTACTTGCCCTCTATCAGCTCTTCAAACAGCGAATCGGAGGGCAGTGATATTGAGTTATACTGAATAATTTATGAAGTTCATTTTTCCAACTTGAAACGAATGCCAAACACCAGGTTATTTTGGTTTTTTATGCCATCATTTTGATAATAAACAATATTGGACTCGTTGATTCCTTCGGTGTTGTTTCTTTTCTGTAGGAAGGAAATTGGAATGCACAAAAATACATGACCTCTCAGAAATAGCTGCAGAATTTTATACAGCCCCACATTTTTGGGTGGGTGCACAAAAAGGTATTACCCCCACCCATTTGCACCAACCTACCCCCTCTAGTATATGACCGGTCCCTAAACACTCCACATTTCCCGCATTTTGAGGTGGTGTCGTGAAAGATCGCGAAGCCCCGTTTAGTCCAAATTACGTTCGTCTGAAAAACTTCTGAGGTCTCATGATATTACTCCTTGTGTTTTTGTCTGCAAAAGCTGTGGAATTTAATTTTAGTCGTAATATTATGCAAACTGAATACATGGCCCCAATAGTCACGTTTTGTTTATATCAATATAATTGCTTTCAAATGAATGTTAGTCCGTATGACCGAAAATCAGTTTCATAGCTCTTCATAGTTTTTTTACGTCTGTGGTTGAATATAGTTTAAATCAGTTTCCTTCCCACAGACACTTTTGTGAAAACCGTCAATAAACAAATCAGTCACGCTTTCAGTTGTAGTCACGACCACTTCCAATTCCAATTTCATCTAATTTCGCAAATTTTTAATTCAATCGACCCCGAACATTTTCAGGGGAAACTTGCCATCAGAAATAGTCGAAGAAATGATTTCAGTCAATTTTCAAGTCTCTGAATGTTATTGTGAGTTTTTATACCGACAAGCTGTTCACACAGGATTTTCTCTAGACGTCGCGGGAAACACACCTACATTTCAGTGCAAGTCTGCTGTTTCCTCTGTGAGGAAATTACTTCGAGTGCATTCAAAGTTTGAAAATGCATTCAATAAGTGTGGAAAGTAATAAAATATGGCAAAATACATCGAAAATATACCAGACACACTTTGCATTCAACTGTCAACTTCCGACATAAAACGCATCGGTTTTGTTAGATTTACTAACAACTGTCAGTAAATCGTGTCAATATCATATAATTGATATAATTGATTTAACTCCCTAGCTATGCAGATAAACATCTCTTTAGGTTTTTAGAGCTGAAAAACAAGCAAATTGGGGACAATGACGCCATTGCAAGATTCGAATCGGCTCCTTAAACAGCAGCTTATGGTCACATAACTTGGACCGTCACGTACTTCAGAGGAATGTGATCACGAATATTTCACAGCGGCCAAAAAATTTTTTCGCCAGAAACATAAAAATATGATAGGGTTTTACTGTGATTAGATGTTTGTCGACATGCAAGGTTGCCCATTGGAGATATTTGCAATTTAAAAGGCCTAATTTTCAGTTGCTTAAAATTGTTGCGTGACATGGTTAATTTCCAAATGCTCCACATTGGCGAGAATAATTTCAAATCACTCCAACTTGGGACATTTCATTGCTTAAGGTTTAAAGAATTGCTAGATGAAATTCGATTAAAATTCACTGCATTCTGTTATTGTGAGGAATCTTTGTTGAAAGTGGAATTTTAGAGCAAATTTCGGGGTTTTATCCCTGGGATTTGATGTGAAAGCCCTAATACCCCAGGGATTGACTGGGAGACCAAACTACTTTGGGCTCTTGAATAACTTAATGACCTTAATCATCTGTGAAAGTTTGAGAGAAATCGGTGAGATGGCATGTGTCACGTCTGCCTGGTCCTCTCGTGGACAGACTCTTAACCTCATTAAAATGCTTTTCCCCTCAATTCATCCGCCTTATATTAGCTGGTTTTATCTTAACCAGTGCAATTTTTTTTATGAATTATTTTCTCAATTACCGTTTCTTAAAAAAAGGCGAAAATGAAGGCAACTGCCTCGTCTTACCTCATGCTAGCTACGGCTCTGTGATCCATCTAGAAAACGGCTGTAGTGAGTCCTGGGAGTAATATAGCCAGACAACTCCCAGATCTTTGTGCATGTGTCCCGTACCCTTGGGACAAATAGCATGTAGACACAATATCGTAGCAACTTTTCGGTCTTCAGCTTTCGTGGCTTGATTAAAAATATATCACCACTGTTTGTGTTATATTTTTAATCATGTAGACACAAGTTGGCCATTTGGTGTTCTTGAATAACAGTATGTCAACCGAGTGCAGTTAGTCTTAATTTTACATTTGTGTATGAAATCCATGAGGGGACGCAAGCGGCAATCAATCCCTGGGACTACCCTGAGATTTTCTTTTCTTTTCTTTTAAATAAAGGTGTCTACTCTACTCTTAAATATTTCTTCTCTGCTACTCCTCGATCAATCTGTTAGCTTTTGTACAGATTTTACAAGGCTCCTGCAATACATAAATTGCCTTCTCTATTGTACACCAGCCAAGTGTACTTTTTCAAATACAGCTCGAAAAGCCCGGGGGGGGGGGTACTCCCATGTATGGCCTATATAGGTACGTGCCGCGGAATAGGGTATGGTCTTTGAGGCTCTCGGTCCTTAAATATGGTATCTTTATTGACCCTTTTGTATCTGTGTTCTTGGTGTGGTCCTAAGATAGGGTAGCTAAATTGTCTTATCTAGTACTGGAGTACGAAAACGCCCGCTGTACGAATGTTTTTTCTTTTAAACTTGATGTATCCTTTTAAGTATTAACAAAATGTTTTTGCAATAGAAGAACAGAGGTTTAATTGCCTTGAATAGGGTTTAAACTCTAGAAAGGGCCAACGGACAAATCAAAAGTACTGGAACCTGGTAGGTTCTGATCAGCAAATTTAAAAGCTTGAAGAAACTGAACACAGAAAGGCTGACCGTACGGTTGGGGTTAACTGTTTTGTATTTTCCAATATTTCGTCAGGCACGGCCTGACTTCTTCAGGAATGTGAAGAAGTCAGGCCGTGCCTGACGAAATATTGGAAAATACAAAACAGTTAACCCCAACCGTACGGTCAGCCTTTCTGTGTTCAGTTTCTTGAATAGGGTGTCATTTTTCGTGTTTGGGCCTTAAAAAGGGTATCAATTTTCGCTTTCTGAGTCCTTAAATAGGGTCAAGGTTTAAGAACCTTCGCGGCACACCCCTATCCAAAATTTGTGGGAGTACCCCCCCCCCCCGGGTCGAAAAGTTTCCGTTTTGGATCAGTATCAGTATCTGGGCAACTGCACACCTACCCCTCCCCTAACCCAACAGTAACACTAACTTATTAACTTATTATAACATGTTGGGCTAGGGAAGGGGTAGGTGCGCAGTTGCCCAGATACTGACATTGATCTAAAGTTTTTGTCCTTTGGAACTGAAAGGAGTTAACAAACAATAAAAGCAAGTGACAAACTCGAACACCAACCCACGTTCTGCCAAGTGCCTTACGCACAGTGTGGCAAGCGGCGCTTTAATAAAGGGGCGCTTGCCATACTATGCGTAAGGCACTTGGCAGAACGTGGGTTGGTGTTCGAGTTTGTCACTTGCTTTTATTGTTTGTTAACTCCTTTCAGTTCCAAAGGACAAAAACTTTAGATCAATGTCAGTATCTGGGCAACTGCGCACCTACCCCTTCCCTAGCCCAACATGTTATAATAAGTTAATAAGTTAGTGTTACTGTTGGGTTAGGGGAGGGGTAGGTGTGCAGTTGCCCAGATACTGATACTGATCCAAAACGGAAACTTTTCGACCCGGGGGGGGGGGGGTACTCCCACAAATTTTGGATAGGGGTGTGCCGCGAAGGTTCTTAAACCTTGACCCTATTTAAGGACTCAGAAAGCGAAAATTGATACCCTTTTTAAGGCCCAAACACGAAAAATGACACCCTATTCAAGAAACTGAACACAGAAAGGCTGACCGTACGGTTGGGGTTAACTGTTTTGTATTTTCCAATATTTCGTCAGGCACGGCCTGACTTCTTCACATTCCCTGAAGAAGTCAGGCCGTGCCTGACGAAATATTGGAAAATACAAAACAGTTAACCCCAACCGTACGGTCAGCCTTTCTGTGTTCAGTTTCTTCAAGCTTTTAAATTTGCTGATCAGAACCTACCAGGTTCCAGTACTTTTGATTTGTCCGTTGGCCCTTTCTAGAGTTTAAACCCTATTCAAGGCAATTAAACCTCTGTTCTTCTATTGCAAAAACATTTTGTTAATACTTAAAAGGATACATCAAGTTTAAAAGAAAAAACATTCGTACAGCGGGCGTTTTCGTACTCCAGTACTAGATAAGACAATTTAGCTACCCTATCTTAGGACCACACCAAGAACACAGATACAAAAGGGTCAATAAAGATACCATATTTAAGGACCGAGAGCCTCAAAGACCATACCCTATTCCGCGGCACGTACCTATATAGGCCATACATGGGAGTACCCCCCCCCCCGGGCTTTTCGAGCTGTATTTGAAAAAGTACACTTGGCTGGTGTACAATAGAGAAGGCAATTTATGTATTGCAGGAGCCTTGTAAAATCTGTACAAAAGCTAACAGATTGATCGAGGAGTAGCAGAGAAGAAATATTTAAGAGTAGAGTAGACACCTTTATTTAAAAGAAAAGAAAAGAAAATCTCAGGGTAGTCCCAGGGATTGATTGCCGCTTGCGTCCCCTCATGGATTTCATACACAAATGTAAAATTAAGACTAACTGCACTCGGTTGACATACTGTTATTCAAGAACACCAAATGGCCAACTTGTGTCTACATGATTAAAAATATAACACAAACAGTGGTGATATATTTTTAATCAAGCCACGAAAGCTGAAGACCGAAAAGTTGCTACGATATTGTGTCTACATGCTATTTGTCCCCAAGGGTACGGGACACATGCACAAAGATCTGGGAGTTGTCTGGCTATATTACTCCCAGGACTCACTACAGCCGTTTTCTAGATGGATCACAGAGCCGTAGCTAGCATGAGGTAAGACGAGGCAGTTGCCTTCATTTTCGCCTTTTTTTAAGAAACGGTAATTGAGAAAATAATTCATAAAAAAAATTGCACTGGTTAAGATAAAACCAGCTAATATAAGGCGGATGAATTGAGGGGAAAAGCATTTTAATGAGGTTAAGAGTCTGTCCACGAGAGGACCAGGCAGACGTGACACATGCCATCTCACCGATTTCTCTCAAACTTTCACAGATGATTAAGGTCATTAAGTTATTCAAGAGCCCAAAGTAGTTTGGTCTCCCAGTCAATCCCTGGGGTATTAGGGCTTTCACATCAAATCCCAGGGATAAAACCCCGAAATTTGCTCTAAAATTCCACTTTCAACAAAGATTCCTCACAATAACAGAATGCAGTGAATTTTAATCGAATTTCATCTAGCAATTCTTTAAACCTTAAGCAATGAAATGTCCCAAGTTGGAGTGATTTGAAATTATTCTCGCCAATGTGGAGCATTTGGAAATTAACCATGTCACGCAACAATTTTAAGCAACTGAAAATTAGGCCTTTTAAATTGCAAATATCTCCAATGGGCAACCTTGCATGTCGACAAACATCTAATCACAGTAAAACCCTATCATATTTTTATGTTTCTGGCGAAAAAATTTTTTGGCCGCTGTGAAATATTCGTGATCACATTCCTCTGAAGTACGTGACGGTCCAAGTTATGTGACCATAAGCTGCTGTTTAAGGAGCCGATTCGAATCTTGCAATGGCGTCATTGTCCCCAATTTGCTTGTTTTTCAGCTCTAAAAACCTAAAGAGATGTTTATCTGCATAGCTAGGGAGTTAAATCAATTATATCAATTATATGATATTGACACGATTTACTGACAGTTGTTAGTAAATCTAACAAAACCGATGCGTTTTATGTCGGAAGTTGACAGTTGAATGCAAAGTGTGTCTGGTATATTTTCGATGTATTTTGCCATATTTTATTACTTTCCACACTTATTGAATGCATTTTCAAACTTTGAATGCACTCGAAGTAATTTCCTCACAGAGGAAACAGCAGACTTGCACTGAAATGTAGGTGTGTTTCCCGCGACGTCTAGAGAAAATCCTGTGTGAACAGCTTGTCGGTATAAAAACTCACAATAACATTCAGAGACTTGAAAATTGACTGAAATCATTTCTTCGACTATTTCTGATGGCAAGTTTCCCCTGAAAATGTTCGGGGTCGATTGAATTAAAAATTTGCGAAATTAGATGAAATTGGAATTGGAAGTGGTCGTGACTACAACTGAAAGCGTGACTGATTTGTTTATTGACGGTTTTCACAAAAAGTGTCTGTGGGAAGGAAACTGATTTAAACTATATTCAACCACAGACGTAAAAAAACTATGAAGAGCTATGAAACTGATTTTCGGTCATACGGACTAACATTCATTTGAAAGCAATTATATTGATATAAACAAAACGTGACTATTGGGGCCATGTATTCAGTTTGCATAATATTACGACTAAAATTAAATTCCACAGCTTTTGCAGACAAAAACACAAGGAGTAATATCATGAGACCTCAGAAGTTTTTCAGACGAACGTAATTTGGACTAAACGGGGCTTCGCGATCTTTCACGACACCACCTCAAAATGCGGGAAATGTGGAGTGTTTAGGGACCGGTCATATACTAGAGGGGGTAGGTTGGTGCAAATGGGTGGGGGTAATACCTTTTTGTGCACCCACCCAAAAATGTGGGGCTGTATAAAATTCTGCAGCTATTTCTGAGAGGTCATGTATTTTTGTGCATTCCAATTTCCTTCCTACAGAAAAGAAACAACACCGAAGGAATCAACGAGTCCAATATTGTTTATTATCAAAATGATGGCATAAAAAACCAAAATAACCTGGTGTTTGGCATTCGTTTCAAGTTGGAAAAATGAACTTCATAAATTATTCAGTATAACTCAATATCACTGCCCTCCGATTCGCTGTTTGAAGAGCTGATAGAGGGCAAGTACCTTTTAATTGGTGCAGTGCACAATCTTGATAACTTGTAAGCCGTCTTTCCAAACCAGCCTCCTATTTTGCAAAACACCGCTATTTTGCAAACACCGCCCAAAAAGAAAAGAACTGGTTGATAAACTTTACCACAAATGGTTAACAATCAGTCTTAAGCAACCACGTATATCAGAATTTTACATGCTGACTAAAATTCATAAAAAGACAGAAGTTGGCAGACCAATCGTTTCTGGTAGCAGTAGTCCAACAGAGCGTATTTCTAGTTTTGTAGACTCACTAGCTACTGCAATCTATTGCAATAAAACGAGAGTCCTATCTAAAAGAACGGGGGCTGACAACTCGAACAAACGTTGTTTGAGCAATACCAGGTCTTAAATTAAGTCATCCCGGAAATTTGATCATCCTCCCGAATTTTTGGGAAACTTCAAATAGAATTTCCCGATTTTTTTCTGCAATCTCCCGGAATTATCGCGCCTTTTTCCGGAAAAATTTCCAAGTGTCCCGATTCCCGCAGAAATCTTCAAATTCCCGGAACAATTTTGGCTTTGTCCCGAAACAGCGTTTGTTAGAGTTGTCACCCCCCGTTAAAAGACACTACCGACTTCAACTTTATTGAAAACACACAAATTCCAGACAATGTAGTCCTAGCTACACTTGGCGTTAGTTCTCTCTAGCTACTACGAAGATCACTATGAGCAGAAAATTACCTATCCGGACAAGCGATTTACGGGAGCTAATGCGGCTCATACTTGAAGAAAACTCTTTTAAGGTATCAGTAAGGGCAAATTTGCCATTTTACATAATTTTACTTTTTTCAGCGGTTCGATAATCTTTAGGAAATCTTTAAGGTAAAAAAAACTCCACGAAAAAATATTATATCTACCGCTAGTTATCGCGCGAGAAAGATTTTTGCATATTAATTACTTAATTGAGAGTTGACAAGTTCTCTCAACCAGGGCCCAGTTGTTCAAAGACTGGATAACGCTATCCACCGGATAAATCGCTATCCACTGGATAACTATTGACAAAACAAACCACGCTATCCACTGGATAGTGATTTATCCGGTGGATAGAGTTATCCATCTTTCGAACAACTGAGCCCTGGTAATTATCGAGGCGCGTGACATCACAAACATACTGAGTTGACACGCAATTCGCAGCGCGCCATAATCAGTAAACGGATGTCTCCGAAGAAGAAAAAGCGATCTTGCCCGTTTTCATCGGCTAAAGCAAGGCCAAAAGAAGGCAAAAAGCACTCTCGACGAAGAGTGGGCCGCAAAATTGGCGGAAAGTGACAAAGCAAGCCGCGCTAAAGTAAGCTTACAGTTGCAAGAAACCCTCGTCAAAGCAGAGAAAGTCGACGAAGAAAATTGGACTCGAAGTTAAAAGGCAGATCGATTGTTTTGGGTGAAAGGCTGCAAGAACGTACTCGGGGATGTGGTTTTCATGTCGTTTTTTAAATCGCGAAATGGACTTGTTCATCGTGGATTATAAGATGTCAAAATGAAAGCTGCCCATCCCAAAACACCAATTCAGCCTTCACAATAACTGAGAAGGGGAAGGGTCTTGAGGTCAATCGGGCAACCGTTCTTGGCCTTCGATCCACCGGTTGTGGCCACGCTGCAGCCTTGAAATTTCTGAGTTCTCTTGGACTCGCACCGATAAGCAAAAGCTGCTGGGCTGCTCAAACCAAAACAATCGAGGGAGAGGTGGGGGTTTACTCGAGGAAGAACTGAATAAAGCGGCTTGCGAATTAAAGAGTGGAAGTTTTCTCTTGCAGAGTTGAACTGTTCTCACGAAGACCTCGATAATGCTGTAGCCGGACCTTTGGCATCTTTACTGACATGATCATAGTTTTGAAGATTAGTCAACCGATATGTAAAATTTCGAACGCTAATATAGTAAATCAAAAGATAAATTCACGTTTGCTAACCTTGGTAATCTCACTGCACGCACGAAAAAGCGGAGAAAAATTTACCGCGCGGCGCCGCGGGAAATTTGTACCTGTTCCATGTTAACTGTCACAGTCCTATTGTTATATAGAAAGCTGATCCCTCTGCGGTATCTCCCTTGCTGTGATAATCTCTTCGCACTTGGATGCCGCCGAATTTTATTTTTTCTCTGTTTCTCGAAAGTAAAAAATTGGCGAGTTGTACGTACATTTTGAGTTCCAAGTCGGCAGCCCCTGGACCAAATTGGCTGAAATTCGGAGACAATGTTGTCAGAACATTCGCCAACAAAACCGTGTCTGCGAATTTTGATTATTCACCTCATTAAAAAGTTATGCCGTTTTTTCGCGGGCAGTTCGATTTTTTCTCTCTTCTAACTTTATCCTCGTCTAAAAAAATAACAAACGGGTGTGCCAAAAATCTGAGACACGGTTTTTGAGGTCAATGTGTGAAGAAACGGATGCCATGTTAATCGTTTTCTTCGGCCTAAATTTAGCGGGAGTGGAGCTTGATTTATGGGTTCGTGAAACTTTGTAAACATATTCACATTTTCGAAACACGGTAAACTTTTACTGTTTTAAACAGATCAGGTCATAATCTTTAGTTATTAAGCTTCCAATAAATATACGGTTTATATGGGTTTTGGTTAAAATCACAAGCGCTAGAGCGTACCGCGCGCTGATGGTCAAATGGGTTATACTGATACCT
>JAHPZR010016306.1:110000-113051 GCA_019787425.1 Platygyra sinensis | reverse complement strand
GTATATTTAACAAATAAAGAAGCCTAAGCCGTGTATTACACTGTGAAAAACACGACAGGCATTTGAGAACACGAGGGAAATGTAGAAAACACGAGCCGCAGGCGAGTGTTTTCTACATTTCTCGAGTGTTCTCAAATGACTGGAGTGTTTTTATCACTGTGTAATACACGGTTAGGCTTCTTCATTGGCTTTATGATATAGATTGTACGCGCGCAAAACAATAAAACACGCTTTTTCTATGTTTTATACTCTGATAAAACATAGGTTTTTTGACCAATCAGAGGCGCGCGCAGCGTCCTCTCTATATTTTAAATACTATTTAGTATATACACACTCAGTGATCTTGTGTTTTAAGCAATCTGATTGGTTCGCTATCTCTGGCTAATGAGCATTATTCACCCCTACCGAGTGAATAATGCGTAAGCCAAACAAAAATAGAGCATACTTTTGAATAAAGCATACTTTTGATTCACACTGATTTGAACGGTGTTTAAGGACCATTATTCTAGACTGTCACGAGCTTTTTTTCGAAAATTAAACTATAGATTTTCATGTTCAAAGATTCTGTAAATAGTTTCGCGAATTAGCGCATGCTTTGTACCGCTTGCACGTTTTCCGAGCATGAATTGAGAGGCCAATTAAATCGATTTTTAATGGTTTCCTTCTGAAAATGTTGTTGAGATCACTTCCTGTGTATATACTAAAACAATTATTCTTCTCAATCTCGCGTGAATAGTGGCAGAATATTTACCTCGCCGCTTCGCGGCTCGGTAAATATTCTGCCACTGTCACCTCGATTTCAAAGAATAATTGTTAATTAGTAAATTCTCAGCCCCGACTATTGCATTTCTAGTTTTTTGATTGGCTAAAAAACTCCGACTATTTTTTTTTTAATTAATTTTTTTTTATTAGAGCACTCACGCTACTTACAATAGTACGACTACTACAAATACTAAACATTACTTACAAACACAATGCACTAATTAAGCCAAATGAATCATTACTTACAATATCGTTACATAACTTACAATACTGGTTTAAACGTACAATATATTTATGATAAAATACAATTACAAAGGCAATAGAAGGTTACAAAGGCAGCTATACAAAAAAAATAGTTAGAATACAGTTATTGTTTACAGAGGACAAACTGTCCCCCATTTTTTAATAAATTTATCTAAAGTATTGTTCTTAGTGCAGATATATTTTTCCGTTTCAAATTTAATTTTGATCTTTCTTTTAAACCCAGCTAAGCTTGGAAGTATTTGAGATCTTCTGCAATCCCATAGAAATAGTTTTGCTATCAACAAGAAATAATTTAGTAAGGGGCATTCTGAAGTTATAATGCCGATTAATACATCTTGCAAGCTAAGATGAACAAATTCTTTTGATAAAGAGTAAAAATAAAATTCAAAATCTTTCCAGAAAAGTTTTGAGTATACACAGTTAAAAAGAAGGTGCAACAGGGTTTCCGGTTCAAACTTGCAAAAAGAGCATTTATCGTCTGTAATGTATCCTATCTTATATAATTTGGTGTTGGTATAGAGAATAAAGTTAAGGACCTTATATTGAAAGGCCTTAACATAAGCCTCAGAACACACAATATGCGGCAGAAGAAACACCTCTCTTAATTGATCTTCGTTTAAGTTAAAATCACGTTTCAGAACTAAAGAATTATTAGAGAATTGTGCTTTTTTGCTTATTAACATTTTATAATAGTCTTTTGATTTTTTCATTAGGATATCAAAAACATTGTTTTCAATAATCAGAGAGGGTGGCAATGTTAAAAAGGTGCGATTGTTTATTTCGGATTTTGAAATTAAGTGGGACGGTACTGCATGTCTGAGGCCTGCCCATACCAAAATGTTCACTTTTTTCATCTTTTGGTAATAATATTATAGGACTCTGTAATATTTAAATCAAATCGAAGGTCAGTTACATGCGTAATACCAGACTCGAAAAATGTCTTATAGAATATTGGTTTATTATCTATACGAATGTCTTTGTTATTCCATATTATATTATGCCACGGTTTCTCTGCAGAAAACTCGTCTCGAAAGTCCGCCCACCTGAAGTAAAGACAATTGAGGGAAGAACAGCTCCTAAAGAGATTGTCATCTGACTGCTGACAATTAGTTGGCTGACTGTCCCTTTTGGGGGACTCCTTTATAAAAAAGACAGGTGCTAATGTCATTCTCCTAGGCCGTGTTCAGCCTCAAAAAGTCCACAGTGGGAGCCTTTAAATGTACTGAGCTGAAAAAAATATAGTTTGCCCAGCTATATGTATGGGTTATTGACCAAGTGTGAGGTCAAGATGGCTGGATATTGGCCAAGTTCTTTTTTTGCGTGTTTATGGACCGAGACGAAGTCGAGGTCCATAAACTCGCAAAAAAAGAACGAGGCCAATATCCAGCCATCTTGACCGAACAAACTTGGTCAATCAAGGATTTATTATATGGCTTTTGGTGAAATTTTGCTTTCGGGATGCAGCGGGTAGTCCCGAGCGGGCAAGATGGCTGCATCTTGCCCACTCGGGTAGCCAATCACAGCGTGCAATTTGGTTCATCTTGCTCGCTCACGGAGCTAGCCATATAATAAGAGGGACATAATGTTTTGACAATGAAGTTGGCAGTTACTTGTGATAATTTTGTGGCTAGGGTACTGTTAGGCAAGCTCATTTTGTCCTGGCCAAGGGACTCATCAAAGACCTTTCTGCTTTCTGCATCGTGCCCAAAGTCCCGTTCTCTAACAAAATGATGGCAGCATTCTTACCTTATGTGATATAAGGCAAGATTGCTGTCATAATTTTGTTAGCGAACGGAACTTTGGGCGTGATGCCCAACAAGTTTGCCAAGCAAAAAGGTTGGGATGAAGCAAGCTGTGTAAGACTAGGCATGAAATTATTACAGGTAACATAATGTTTTGTTTTAAAATAATTATTAGTAGCTCCTCTAAGGGATGAAATTGTTTTCTAGCCACGTCCACAAAACAGGATCTTAGTTCCTCTAAGGGTTCTTTTCAAAATTTCCGATGAGCAACCCTGTTCTTTTT
>JAHPZR010016306.1:82500-105000 GCA_019787425.1 Platygyra sinensis | reverse complement strand
CTGGAAAAATTGGATGGGGGTGTATGTATAATAATTATGATAATAGTTATAATAACAATGGTAATAACAATGATAATGCTAATGATAATGGTAATATTTAATATTTATATTACGCATTTTCCTCTAAGAAGCATACCCAGTTCAAGACTATAGTGCAAAAACCATACCCTATTTATGACCAGAACGGCTGAAAACCATACCTTTGGAGCCACACATAGCTATAGAGCCCATGGAGCACCCCCGGGCTTGATGTAAGCAATTAAATATATTCCATGGTTTTCAACAGAACTATATTTTATAGTACCTGACGTATTTTTGCAACAGAGTTTTGCCTTATTTTGATAAGACTGCATGCCAAGTTTAGTAAGTAACTGTAAAAAAGAGCAAATGTGCCCAAAAATTGAATATTTTCAACATATGGTGGCAACAGCCAAAAAAATAGATTCTGCTCACATTTTCAGGTTAGGTAAGGTTTAGTGTGAAACAAATCACGACATGCTTCGTTTGGCTGAATACTGATTTGTTTTATTCGAAACGAGGTGAACAGAAATCGACAACTACGACAAAGCAACTTTGGAGGGGAGGTATGGGGAGTTGGGTTCGGATTTCACACAGAAATTTTAACTCAATTCACTTGCCACTTATAGTTTTAGCTGCTTTTAATCTTTTTTTTTTTTGCAAATTCACGAATAACGTATATGTTTTAGTTATTCTTCATCTGTCACACACATTTTGGCCTCACACTTAAACCCTTTTCACCCTCTTTGCACTTTGAACTAATCGGTCCGTTACTGTGTCGAAGTCTATGTTTGAACTTCAGGAAAATTTTTGTGAGGTCAACTAGTTCAATTTGGGGCCATTCTTCTTTTATTCTGACCTGATGACCACACATTCGCATTCAAAGTTACCGCTTTGCCGGCTATGAATAATTAATGATGTTCAGGCTTTCTGGGCGATGTATTGAATGATTGATTAACTGACCGATGATCCGGGATTTTCAGGAATGATCCGTGTACCTTGTATTATCGAAGCCCGTCCGTTGTTGATTTATTTGGTTGGTCTCTCGTATATCGGGAACTGAAATTGTTAATGATCACGTCAATACCGGAAACTAACACGATTAATTCACAAAGTTAGACGAGATAATTGCAACGGACAGAGGGACTGGGAACTAGTGGTATACATGGTGCAGAGGAACAAAGTAACAGTTTGTGCAGAGGAATAACTAGTAGGTGCAGAAGAACAGTAGATACAGAGGAACAGTAGATACAGAGGAACAGTAGATACAGAGGAACAGTAGATACAGAGGAACAGTAGATACAGAGGAACAGTAGATACAGAGGAACAGTAGATACAGAGGAACAGTAGATACAGAGGAACAGTAGATACAGAGGAACAGTAGATACAGAGGAACAGTAGATACAGAGGAACAGTAGATACAGAGGAACAGTAGATACAGAGGAACAGTAGATACAGAGGAACAGTAGATACAGAGGAACAGTAGATACAGAGGAACAGGGGAGCATTAGGCACAGGTATAGAGCATCAGGGGAGCAGTATGTACAGAGGAATAGAGGAACAGAGGAACAGTTGATACTGAGGAGCAGTAGGTATACAGAGGAACAGTGCGTGCAGAGGAACAGTAAGTACAGAGGTTCACAGGCACAGAGGAACAGAAGCACACAGGCACAGAGGAACGGTAGACAGAGAGGCACAGAGGAACAGTAGATCCTAAGGAACCGTCAGAAGCAGTGCGTGCAGAGGAACAGTAGGCACAGAGGAAGAGTTAAGGCACGGAGGAATAGAGGAACAGTAGGTACTTACTACAGAATAATAATACGTGCAGAGGAAGAGAGGAATATTAGGTACAGAGGAACAGTAGACAGCAGACACAGGAAAAGAGGAACAGTAGGTGAAGAGGAACGGAGTAACAATAGGCACAGAGTAACAGGAACAGTAGACACAGGGGCATAGAGGATGGAGGAGCTTTCTGTCACGCACCGCCATAACTCCAAAATTCAAATTGCGCTGATTTCCAAAAACAGGACTCTATTGAGCTGAAAAGTCGTTTAGTAAACACAACTGAACATGTTTCTTAGTCGAGTGTGAATCGATGATTACAAGAATTTCCCGCGTGTCGGGTTACTCGATGGTGCAATACACACCACGTGACTACTACATTGCGCGTGCAGATAATAAAATTGCCTAAATTACAAAAAATGTGTTCACAACTCTCCCCGGGGTTGCATCACAACTCCGTGATAAAACACTTCGACTCAACAGTCTAAATATTGAATGCTCTCTTTGTTTTGCTTCTTGCATCTCTCATTAGCACGTTCTCGCAGACTCAAAAGATATTCGCGCTGCCATCTCTTTGTGAACTGATGTAGCAATCGTTGTTGATGCTTCGGTCTCTTTGTCAAGGTCTGGTTAACACTAACAACTTCTAAATGCTGGTTACTTGGTGCACTAGTGATTCTTCTGCCATTAATTAGATGAGATGGCGTAAGTGGAGTGGAATTGGACTCTTCATCAGCATAGACATACGTTCACGGTCGTGCATTTACGATTGCCTCGATCTCCACCATTGTGGTTTGTAGCTCATCGTAGTTTAATGTGGTGCGTCCCACTGTTTTCTTCAAGGGTTGCTTCATAGCTTTAACCATGCGTTCCCAACCCCCCCCCCCCTCCCCACCAGGGGGCTCGCTCAATGATAAAGGTCCATGTGATGCGATTGTCCGTTAAGTCTCGCATAACCTCGTCTGATTGTGTGATCTTCTTTATATCCCTGGATGCGGATCTGAAGGTTTTGGCATTGTCAGACATAAGGGTGACTGGTAATCCCCGGCGACTAACAAGCCTCCGGAAGGCTAACAGAAATGAATCGACGCTCAGAGATGGCGTCAGTTCCAAATGAATCGCTCTTGTGGATGCGCATGTGAATAAACAAATGTACACTATGTCAGAGCCTTTCTCCTTTGAAGACTTTCCATCGCGTATGTATACAATGGGGCTAAGAAGTCTAATCCTGTGTGGGCGAACGGGTCTAGAGACACTTGTTCCATTGGTAAATCTGGAGTCCGTGGTGGTCTGTATGGAGCTCCTTCTCTTTTACAGATGGCACACTTTCTTAAAATTTGCTTCGCAACTTCTCGACCTCTTGGTATCCAGAATCTCTCTCGAATAGTGGTTAAGGTATCCTTGATACCACTGTGTTTAATCTTGGAATGCACGTCCTGGATGATGAGATTAGTTAGTGGGTGCTTAGACGGAAGTAAGCTTGGATTCGCGCTTTCTTCAGAGAGCGGTGCATTGCTTACTGTTCTCTTACCCCTGATGATTTGCTGGTCGTCAAGGAACAAGTTAAATTGCGTGACATAGACGGGTGGGAATGTTCCCCTTTTGCTTTGCAGAAATTCGAGTTCTTTGGCAAATGATGCTGTCTGTACAGTCTTGATCCACAGCATTTCAGCTTGATTTTACTCTTGAGGATTAAGTTTCCTTTTTGACGACTGTTCTGGTGACTTCTGAGTTTCACGATTTGATACACTCTTCTTAGCATTACGTATGAACCGTAATTGTGCGCAATAATCGTGTTACACTGCTGTATCGTTCAATGTCAATAACTTCACTGAATTTGACTGAATGGTCTTCTGACTCTGTCGTGACCAGAGAATGCGTGACACTTAAAGGGTTCTTCATGACTTCTTGTAGAGCTTCTTCGTTATCAGACACTGCACTTGGTGGAGGTGACTCGGGCCAGTGGTTTCTCACTAACTTCAGAAACTTGGGTCCATTCCACCAAGTCTGGTTTTGTGCTAATTGCTCTCCTGCACATCCTCGCGATGGTAGATCAGCCGAGTTCAACTCCCCGGGACAGAAATTCCAGTTCACTTCGTTGGTTAGTTCTCGTATCTTGCTCACCCGGTGTTGTACGTAAGGTTTCCATGCTTTAGCATTTTTGACCCAACACAGCGTGGTGAATGAATCAGTCCACAGAAACGTTCCTTCAATTTGAAGAACGGATTGTAACACTTGCTGCGTTGACTGAACTAGTTGGGCTAGCAATGCAGCTCCCAGCAGTTCCAATCTGGGAATTGACGGACGTTTTCTCGGGGCTACACTCGTCTTGGATGTCATGATGTTGACTTGGGTTTCACCATTGCTGAATTCGGTTCTCAGGTACACAACTGCTGCATAGGCTCTTCCCGACGCATCTGAAAATCCATGGATCTGATATGAGCAAACGGCTGACTGCGTCGGTGAATAATTGACATAGCATCGGGGAACTCGGATGTTCTTCAGAGCATTTAGGTCATTGATGAACGTTTTCCACTTCGCCAGAGCTTCTCCTTCCAAGTCGTCATCCCAGTTGACCTTCTCGACACATAGACCTTGGAAGAGGACCTTCATGTTTACTTTAAACAAAGTTAACACTCCAATCGGATCGAAGATTTTAGCTGACAGCTTCAACACAGATCGTTTGGAAGCTGGAAGGGCTTCTGCGTACTCGATTAGCTCAGAGAGGTCATAACGAAATTCGTCTTGAATTACATCCCAGTCAATCCCGAGTATCTTCACTAGTTGTTCTGTTTCCAGTTTACCATCTTTGGTGCTCGATGACTCTTTCTTGTAGAGATTTTGTGTAATTTCACTTTCTTTGGGAGAGGCTTCCATAGCTGACCGGCCTTCTCTTTCTTCATCCTGCTTGATTTTCTCGCGGAATGAATGACAGAATTTCGCTTACTCAGTGAGAATCCTCCATCTTTCATGATTTTCTGTGCCTTGTCGTACAAGTTCGCACTCTCGTTCTCGCGAAACACTCCTCCCACCAGATCATCAACATGGAGGCTTGAGTTTAACAGGGATGTTACTTCTGATTCTTTTTCTTCGTACTTGGACAGATAGTGTTTTATGGTACATGCCAGAATAGCTGGACTTGACGTTAAGCCGAACACAAGCCTTCGAAACTGGTATTGCTTGATTCGCGGATATTCTTTCTCGATATCATCGAACCATAGAAACCTCAGCATTCTTCTGTCTTCTGGGTTGATTGACATCGAAAAGGTCTTCCATCAGATACAAGCTACTACAGCAATTGGATACCCTCGAAACTTAACCACAATATCAAATAAGTGTGGCACTAAGTTCGGTCCTTTCTCTAAACATTCGTTAATGGAGGCAGTTGACTTGTCGGATTTTGGCTGAACCATCAAATACAACTCTCAATTTCGTAGTTTCCCGGTCTGACCGAATTACGCCATGATGAGGTAAGAAATGCATTGGAGCTTGGTCGTAGTTGTGTTCAGGTACGGTTTCGATAATCCCGGATTTGACTTGATCCTTGATCACATTGTCATAATCTCTTAACAGTTCCTTGTTTTTCTTCAATCGTGAGTGTAGCTGTCTCAATCTTGTAACACACAATTCATACTTGTTTGAAGCAGGAACATTGTTGCTTCGTGTATCTTTCGTCTCCAAAGGTGTTAAGATGCAATGTTTCTGACTTCACAGGGGATAGATTAAGCCTCAATTTCAATCAGCTTGTGATGTAAGAGCGTTGACTTCGGGTATCCAAAAGAATTTTAACATTTGCGGCTTTAGAATTGACATCATTAACAGCCATGGCCTTTGCTGTTTGCCACGGCACAGTTCCCTTTGCCTTGTTACTCGCTGTTGTGGTTGTCTTCGTCTCTTCGACTGAAACTTCTTTCGGTTTCGGTTTTCCTTGGTCAAGCATTGAACAAATCAACTGATGATGCCGCTGCTGGCTGGTGATTCGTGCAGTCCTTCTCCTCGTGATCAAAACTCAAACAATTGAAACATCGTTTATCCCTTTCTGAAATGCTTCTACGTTGAGCAATATCTCGTACCACGCCGCATCATGCAGAATAATGCTCGTTTTGACAATACGCACACTTGATTTTGAAGCTCCCACCTTGCTGAGAGACGAATGAATGCGCGGTTGGCGTTTGATTTGGAAACTTTGACTCCCGGCCTAATCTCCTTCGCAGCCGTTGTTAGGGTCGTCACACAACGCTTCTCCAGTGGGGGAGAAGCGTTTCGAGACGACCCTAATAACGGCTGCTACTACTCCCGTTTCTCGAAGCTCCCGGTAATTACTGGGCCCGTTAAGCTGTTTTGTTGTCCATTCCAGAGAGAGTTTCAAAAGGTTTGAAAATTGTGCAGTAAAGATATCAGCTAAAGAAAGAAAATGGACTTCATCAGAGGTAAGAACACGCCCTACCAGGCTTTTCTTGAGGGTAGCCGGTCGTTTCGCTAACAAGTCGTTTCGCTAACGTCCAGTTCGCTAACGTACTGAGACGATTCGCTAACGTGTTTAGTCGATTCGCTAACGTTGTCAAGTCGTTTCGCTAACGAACTGAGACGATTCGCTAACGTCTACTTTGGTAATCATCTCCATCTGAGACGTTGAAACGAACAAGTTGTCGAGCGAAAAGAGATGAAAATGTTTATCGAAAAGGTATGAAAAAGTATAACGTGGGGTATGAAAAATTACTCTTTTGCAAAAAAGGTATCCTGTCGTTTCGATACACACGTAAAGTCGTTTCGATGCACGTCTAAAGTCGATTCGATACAAACTAAAGTCAATTCGATACAACCTCCATTTTACCTAAAGTATAGTTTTGATTCGCTAAAGAAACTTTGCCGCTGCTTTAGATAGGCTTAATAACAAACCTGACCTTCGTGCGACATTCCGTTGAAACCAAAGATACCGAAGCCTCCGCGGCCAAAGCACGAAAACGAGACCAGGTCAACCTTCATACAAAGTTTACTCAAAGAAGTAAATTGGATAGGACCAAGAAACAAAGACAGTTAAGGTAGTTTATTTAGAAACACTGAAGCCACATCGTTGGTTTAACAGACCTATGAGGGAACACTTTACGCGTGGGCGAGCGGGCTGACTTGTTACTAAACATTTGCATATCAATAGTCGAAAAAGAAAAAAAAACAGTTGTCATTTCAATAGAAGCGTAACTGATTGTTAAAAGAACTTGTTAATTTTGCTCAAGGCAAAGGCTGCACAGGAAAAGTTTAGATCAGCGGCAGCTCTAGTAGACGAGGTAAGTGTGCTTACTCTTAGGTAGAACATTTTCTCTCGATTTTACAATGGTATGAAGTTGGGCTATTTAGTATTTCGCATTTCTCTTCAAATTATTTGAAACTTAAAGCGCATATGAACGCAAAAGCAGATTAAAGTTAACGATTTCACAATTGTATGAAGTTGGGCTATTTAGTATTTCGCATTTCTCTTCAAATTATTTGAAAGAGGCTAGGCTCACAACCATTACAATCAGGCTAGTTTCTGATCAAAAACTTTCTAGAGTGCAACGCAAGTGTTACAGTAACATTCAAAGGAAGCTGTTTGAATTCTGGGAAAAATTTGACAATCGCGAGATATCCGCTGAAAACTTGCTGAGATCATGTTCCCATCTTAATGGCCCATTGCGCCATTGAACTGCAAAATAATTGTAAATAAATTTAGGAAACCAAATATTGTAAGTTAGTATATTTTGTAATTATATTTCTAGGTGCAGTAAGCTTTGTAAGTGAAATGTTGTCATTAATTAAAAAGGTGGTTTTGAATCTCGCATTTGTATTTTGATTCTTGATCAGTGCATACAACCAGCCATTATCTTTTTCACTAAAACGCGGTAACCATGCGTAACGGATCGAAATTTCCAAATTTCAAATTTCCTAACTTCTTAAATAAATTTAGGAAACCAAATGTGGTAAATTTAGGAAAGCAAACGAACTGTTGACGATCGAAAAAATTTTAAAAGTTTTGAGTCTCGCATTTGCTGCTTTACTACGGGACTGGGTACGAGTTGTTACAACCAGATAAAGAAAATGGCGGCTCGACAGGAGAAATAAGTGACTTCGCATTTCAAAGAATTTGACTAATGTCAAACAGTAAGCGTAAGCGAGCTTATCCAAAACGTTAGCGAAACGACTTTTTAAACGTTAGCGAAACGACTTCACAACGTTAGCGAATCGACTGAACACGTTAGCGAATCGTCTCAGTACGTTAGCGAACTGGACGTTAGCGAAACGACTCGTTAGCGAAACGACCGACATTCTTCTTGAGACTTTGATATCAAAATCTGATTCCGGGCCCGTTAAGTTACCGGATCTTTCGAGAAACGCCCTCCCCTGGTGATTGAGATTTCCCGCCTTCGCTTGTTTTCGCCATGGTCATCTCGCTTGCTTCCCGCGCTTCGACTTCAACCTTTATCACGTTTAGCAACTCCTCAATTTTCCACACAGAATCCTTAGAGTTCCTGGCTATCTGTAATCGAATCTCAGGTGGCAACTTTGACATAATAACAGGAATTAAGAGATTTCCGTATTGATCCGAGGTTACGCCGAGCGACGCGGGTATGAACACAAATTTGATCGTAGACGTATCGACGACTGGTCGGGCGATCATTAGAACACGGCGTCGATGTTGGAAATTCCTTCGTTACGACGTACCGCCGATTGAAATGAATTCCAGAAGGTATTCCACTTGGTCACATCTCCTCTAAACTTCGGGAGGTACAACTTCGGTAATCTCGTACGGACTGCTTTTTGATTCACTGGTTGTACTGTCGTTTGAGGTGATCCCACGTGTTGCTGTGTTGGCATGTTTACCTTGCTGATTTTGCTCGCATTCTCGATTTTGCATTTCAAAGTAAATTCTTCTGACTCTTCGATTTCTTTATCAATCGTTGTAACCTCGCATAAAGATAATATTTCTTGGTCCATTTCGCTCAGCGACTCTTGTTTTCCATCCAAGAGCTGTCTCATAACATTGAGCCGTTCGTAATCCTTGTCTTCGTCTTGCAATATTTCTTGATCCAGTTTCGATACATGTCGTCGGTGCCCTTCACGTATAACTCGCAAATTCGATGTGTTCGCTTGCATACTCGATGTACTTGATATGTCGTTTTTGACTTCGATTTAGTTTTTTTGGGTGGCATTGCGATCGAAAATTCGCCCCACGTTGGGCGCCATTTAGTAAACACAACTGAACATGTTTATTAGTCGAGTGTGAATCGATGATTACAAGAATTTCCCGCGTGTCGGATTACTCAATGTGGCAATACACACCACGTGACTACTACAGTACGCGTGCGGAAAATAAATTTGCCTAAATTACAAAAAATATGCTCACAACAAGTTGTAAAAAGATATAAATTTAGTACCTCTTATGCCTTTTTAGTTTGATGACGTTACGTGCACACACTATCAGTTCACAGTCCAAAGAGAATGGAAAGGGTTTATGCGTGACACGTAACGAAGGCCAAAATGTGTGTAACAGGTGAAAAGCAACTAAAACACATACGTGATTCGTGTATTTATGAAAAAGTATGGTTGATAACAGCTAAAAGCTTAGGTGAAACGTGAAATGCGTTAAAATTTCTGCGTAAAACGCGAACCCAATCCCCTACCTGAACTACCTCCCATCCAACGTTACTTTCGGTAGTTGTCGATTACAGTTTACCTCGTAGTTTCAATTAACTTGCGTTATTCCGCCAAACGAGAAACAGGTGCCCTTGAGTTAACGGCACTTTCGTCTGCATCTGATATCCTATTCGATTCAAGACATTAAAACAAAGTTATCTTAGATGGAGTGATTACAGTCTCGTTTTTAACGAGATGGGAACAGAGGGAGCAACTGCAGATTTCAGGGCCATTTTTGAAGATGTCATGGCTCGGCAGCTTGACGGCCGGGTAAGGGGTTCGCCAGTGATACTTCTCCCATTTGGGGGGGAGGTAACCCTACAATGGACTAGTGTCCCAGTAAGGGGGGAGGGGAGTAGAAGTACTACTTCCAGTGTTGCGATCGGTGATAGACATTTTTGAAAGTTAATGATATTTGATCTGTTTTTCCTGTTCTGAATTTTCGGTGACTTCTGTCCCCCTTCATCATAGTTGCAATCTGTAGGTTCGTTCTTGTACTGGCTACAAGCGCGGTTGTTTTACTGAGTTTGAATCGACGATAGGTAAGTGTGAGGGGTCGTTTTCCTCTCGTTGACGACGGCGTTGTCCAAGGTTGAGTGCCATGGCTCCAAGCAAAGCCTTTTGTGGTGGTTTCTAACACTGCGTTCGAGGATCTGGACGTCCCTTGGTTGGATGTTGTGATCGGTGTACTCAGCATGCTGATTCGCTGTTGTTTGCGCAGCCTGAACCATGCTGGGCTCTGCTCGAGCTTTACGAACGCTTGCTTTCTCCCACGTAGGTGAATGCACAGCCATGGCAGCTCACTCTGTAAACGATCCCTTGGATCCGATCTACCGGTGGTCGGTTCTTGGGCGTCTAAAATGTCTGACCCAATGATCGTATTGGCCTATATGCTGAGGGCTGGCCGAACGTGAAAATTTCGGATGAGGCGGCCCACAGATGCGCCCTTTGCCTAAGGAGGGACCGCAAACTTCAGTGGTCTCTCCTGTGACTGTCCAGGTTTGGTCTTGTTATTAAGACACTGACCATCAGGATAGCCATTGGCTTTCAAATCGTTTAAAACGCGTTCTAGCTCATCTGTGTTAGACGTCCGGTCGCGAAAGGAGGAAGTTGGAATACCAGAGCTTCCTTGCGTTGCGCTGGGTTGTGTCACGAGAGGAAAAGACCCCACCATCTGTAATTCAGTAAATGATAATACTAAGCTATAATCAGTAAAGGAACTCGCAAAACTATTTTAGTAAGGGGAATATTATCGGCCTTAGAATGACTCAAGGTAAACGTTTAAAAGGTTATCTGGATTTTTGATACTAAGTAACACGTACACTTTGGTTCGTTCTATGACCTAGTGTGAAGTATTGTCAAGAATAAAAGAATTTGCTGAGTTCCAAAGAAGTTTCCTGGTTTCCTGCTGTGTCGTCTATATAGTAAGGCAAAGAAACACGTTCTTTGTACCCCTGGCATCCCGTAAAAAGTGCGGGCTGCTAAGCCAGCACTTGGCTCAACCATACATACATGCATCACCTTTGTTTCACCTTTGAACCGGGTCATTTCCCCGTTCCGCAATGTTTCTCAGTGAAGATCACTATTTACTAAACCATTTATCCACTCACCCGTCAATTGTTTTTGTTGGTAAGATATTGCCCAGTTCCCAAATGCAGGCAGATACTTCGACTGACCAGTATGCCATAAACCTTTGGTTACAATTGTGAGACGCAAAATTAAGACACAAGTTGTTGTGGGTTATCTTTGGAACCATCGCCCAACAGGGTAATTCGCGAGTCCTCCAAAAAGAAATACACTGACCCTTGTCAGTCTGGCATGCGAGCTCCTTTTTTGAATTGAATGGCCGGGAATGTCTGTCGTTTCGCCTCAGTGCAAGGCGATTTGCCTACATCGACCAAGTCTTTTACCTACACGTTCTGAGTCGATTTCATCTACGCTGAAGTGGAAAATATTTTACGAAGATAGATAAACATCACTGTACTTGACAAGAGCATGGCTTTCCTTTTGCTTCCTATATTTGTATGTGGCTCCGCTTGTGAACCCTTCAGGCCGCCGGAGCTTCGCTTTTACCAAGCGTGTTGCGTGGATGTTAAGGTGATTCCCGAGTTTTGCATTGCGCATTCTTACTGCGCACGATTTTTGCGTCACTAAGCTCGATAGCGAGATGAAAGCTCCTTTTCTCTTAAACGAGCACGGTGACCCCCACTTTTTATTTTATAAATTCAATGAGAACAATATCCGCAATAACTGAGAAAAAATTTGGCAGAAATCTATGGCTACTTTTTTGGCAAATGAAATAAATACTACAGATAGAGACGTAACGGGCCCAACAGAGCAAGTCCAAATTATGTTTCCTTTAAAGTATAAAAATATCAATTAATAATGCAGGGTATTTGAAGCCAATTTTTCTGGGACGTAGATGAATAAGCAATCAAAGAAAGTCGAACTCTGTGTGATATAACACGCCGCATTGAAAAATATTCGAGCTTATTTGTTGCGCACTGAGATAACCAAAAGTCACCTAAATAACCAAATTTGTCAGCATTGTGGCATGAAAACAAGCAAGGTGACCCCCTCATTTTATTACGTTTTTAACATCTCCTTGTACTGTAATGACACCATACCAAGTTTCATCGGAAATCTATGGCGGGTTCTTTTACCCGGGAATCACCTTAATCTGTGTGAAAAGTCGCTTGGGCTGACCACGTGTGTAAAATCCGTGTCACAGATCAAATCCCACAACGATGCGATCATCAAGCACTCGGACCTTTATGAGCAAATGACAGGGCAGCTAAAAAAAAAAATATTTTTTTCAACTTCGCTCGCCGGGTTTTATTCTTTTGCGCATTCGACGTTCACCTGAGAAAATCGGTAAACTCATGCAGTGAGGGCAAATCGACATCGAGGTAAAACACTAGGAATCAGTTCAAAATTTGTATTTTATTTTCCCGTGTTGGACCATGCAAGAACAGATCTCTAGTATTGTCGGCACCCTTGATTACAATGTCTAGTCTCTAAGTGGTTTTTGCCACATTTCAGCGAAACTAACGCTACATAAAATCACAGTTGCTCGTGTAAACTGGAACAAACGTCGATCGGTTGAACTCAGCGCAGACCGACACTAATAAGCCTGCTGCTCGGGATGTTTGGGGAGTGGCCGTTGGTGTTGAAGGCCACGCCCTTGTAAGACGAACTGGTCGACGCTGTACGGAAGTAGGGCGAGGTTTTATCACCGCACCAGTTGTTACATTTCTTGTAACAATTACTCGTGTAACCGGAAATAAAAAAGCCCGAATAGAACGAATCATCGCAGATCAACAGTTGGTAGGTGTAAGCGTTGTTTGCTCCGACACCATGCCACAATCCAGTAGCTGCAGCATTCCCGTAGTTCACCGCGGCAGTTATGGGATAGTTGGCAAGTTGCCGCTTGAAGTAGACTTTAGCTCCAGTCTGGTGATCAACGAAGATGATTTCTGTAAACTGAAAAAATCGACGAGAAAGTCAATCAGCCGATAACATTCATTGTATGACCGATGGGCATACGCAGAACTTCCCTGATTCATTTAACGCAAGAGGGTAATGATACCACTCATCTACTGGGAATTGCTTTTATTTTTATCAAACCAATCTATCATAGCCTCAGGCGTTGCAGCCGGAAAATTTGTCTGTTGCCGGCGTCTTCGACGCAGGCTAGCCTATCATAGAACATAAGTGAGTCAACTCACTGGGATGTTGTTACAGTTGGTCCTGTAGCCGTCACTTCCATAAGGAAACTGAGCGCTGTATGTGACTTCAGTCTTGGGTTTGACATATTCATCAGTAGTGTAACACATGGTCCATCCTCCATTGTATGACGTCATGTCACAATACGCCAGAAATGCGTTTGAATGGCTTCCTGCATCCGGGTCCAACCAGTACAATCCATCTGCTTGAAACTGTCCTCTGTTCTTAATATCCATACAGTCAATTCCTAGAAATTAGCAGGTAAATTATGAATCAATAAACCAAGCTTTTGGCAAACACGCGACAACTGTGATTTAAAGAGGAAACGAGGATTAAATCAATCCACTACAAAGGAGAGAAGGAGGGCCAACTAAGCTTTTTTTCCCAGTGTAGCCCCCCTCAAGTTACTTTAGACCTGGTATTCAGTTCCTCCGCTGACCTGCTTTCTCGCGGGAGTTTTGTGCCGCCATTTCGTCAGACAATCGTACCCAGGACTTTCCATCACAGAATTCTAAATGCTGATTCACCATACGCAACAATCCCTTGTTGTCCGAGTTGCATCTAGCTGTGGATTCATGTGCACGCATTGCCTGTTATAATTAAATACAGCATATACAGAAACGTGTGAAGAAACTAGAACAGAATCAAGTTTACAATGCGGTGATTATAAACTTAAGTTATGGCTAGAGTTGAAAGGGGAATGGAGATTGTCCACGTAGGCCCTACTATTTTGGTGGTATATAAATAACCTCTGCGGCTCGCTTCTGCTAAGACCGATGTTTGAGAGAAAAAGCAGAGAGTGTTTTCCTTCGCAGTCTATTTGAAGCGATAAGGAAAAAAAATGGATTGAGGAATTGCTTTGTTCTAAAGCATCCAAGCCTCGAAATTTCAGAAAAAAATTCTAGATTTAAAGGATACTTTTCTCTTTCCTCGCGAACCCATTAGTGAGTGATTCCTTCTCGTTAAGGCATGATTAACACACAAACGACCAGGCCAGGGTCAATTTGAAAAAGCGTGTTCCTCACTGAGACAATTGTTGGTATTTTTTTACAGCAGGAATCAGACATACCTGACTCTTTTCAAGTTTGATTTCACCGAGCTTCAGCGACTGACCATTGTCATCAAAAAGAACGTTCACCGGACTACAAACTGCACCTCTGCTTAGGGAATAATAATAATAAAATATTGGAGTTACCGAGAAGCAGCATCGTGTTAAACAGTTCAGTTTTCTTACTTGAGAATCAAAGCTGTCAAGAGAATGACGAAAGGCAACTGCAGAAGCATTCCTGAATAAATCTCGAATTATAGAATATTTCAATGCCGTTTGTACGACGGAACTTGAGCTTTGTGTATATTCTCGAAGGAAAACTTAATCGCTTCTTGATAGAGAGCCGAGGAAACGAAATCGATTGAAAGTTAACACTTCAGCACACTTGATATAGCTCAACTTGTTTGTTAAACAGAAGGTCACGTGATCAAAGATACCCATCGAAATTAATTAACTATTAAATGAATTATTAGTGAGTCACTAAGTCAGACAGTCGCTGAGTCTTTAGAAAACGCAAAGACAATCGAAGATCATGGAACACTTTCGTCAGTGTACTTTTCCTGAAGTGAACGCACTTCTCTCTCTTCCTCACTGGCTATGCAAAAATTACGTCTATTTTAGCGGCACTAATTCAGAAAATAATACTGAGACGCTTTTTATTGGTGGCCTTCGCCAGACATTCGGCACGGTTTTGAAGCTAAGGTTTCATCATCATCATCATCATCATCAATCTTTATTTATACACGAGATCGTATCATTTTACATGGTCTTCCTAGGAATCGTGTTTAAAACTGACTAGACTAACATACTCTAAGGAACTATTGACTATAATGCTAAATAATAAATCGTATAGATGATAACCAACCTGGGCTACAGACGTTATAAAATGTAACGACAATCGGAGAGTTAGAATTATTTGCTGGTTTAATTAGGAATTGAGGTTTTCGTCGAATCGTCTGACTATATTTTGAAATTTCTTTTCAACAAAGAGATCGAATAGGGAAGATATTTGTTAATGTGTGTGTAACGCTAATAAACTGTAGAACCGGAAAATAACTATATCTTTTGTCATTTTTGTTTATGTGGGCACGCGTAAGCTTTTAAACTCAAAATTAAACAAACTTTCAGAAAGCCAGCTAACAAACGGAAGATGAAGGATATTTGCATTGGTAAACCGATTCATTAATCACGTAGAGTTAACTGCTAAACTGGTAAATTAACAAAATGACGTAACGGTGAGCTCATAGCAATCAGCAGAGAAGTTTTTTCATAGCTATAGCTGTTAGCTCAACGCTTAAAGTTATCTGTATAGGTAGACAAGTTCATTTATTTCCTAGAACGAACTGCTAGAACAAATTAACTAATAACGCAACGGTGAGCTAATGGCTAAAGCTGAGAAAACACTTTTTCGATGTTTGCAAACCAAGGGTGAAGAACGAAACTAGAATAAATAAACCTAATCAAGCCTTTATTTGGTGATTCTTTTTTTTTGTAACAAAATCATTGCTATCTGTTATGCTGGATATGTGATATTCTCAACCTTGTCAATAGACCTTTTAACAAGATTTTAACCCATACTATTTTTCAAAAAGAGTTTACATGTAACCTAAAGGTTAAGTTTCCTCGTCATAACACAAAAAACCGATCTATATTATTTTACGGCTGCGAAGCTGATTTGTGGTCACAGAGCGAAAAGGCCTGATCAAACAAAACAAACCAAAATCCTCTTTCGATTTAGGAAATCAAAACGCTGTAGTGCAATTAGTTAAAAGCAATTATCACGGTTTAATTTAGGTTTATAAATACAGGCGCTAGATTCCCAAAGTTGTCAAAAAAATATCGCAAAAATATTAATTTGTGGCAATACTAACGTTTCCATGAAGAACTAAGTTCTCTTTCTTTTATTTCACTGAGTGATTTATCTTCATAGTTGAGATTTTTTTAGAAGTTGTAAAAAAATTGTTATGCCGTTATCCAGTGACAGAATATCGTTTTCAGTCAACGCCCGATCAATTGTATCACTACCTATTTGATGTGAAGCTTATTTGTTTTGTTTATGCAGGCGCAATCAGACCGATGGGTTAAGTGCGATCATCAAAAACAAATGAAAGAAGATGGACGTCTCCATTTCATTGGATAATGCCATTAAAAAATAAAACTTGAGTAGCATTCGTCACTCGAGCTGTTCGACGAACGCGGGAGAGGCCTGTTCAGTTTGGACGAAATACCAATACGAGAAGCGGTGAGTGGAAATATCAAATTTGCCAGGTGTAGGCCTAAGAGTTTTTGGGTGTAAAATAATCGCTCTGTGATGACAAATCTTAATTCATTGCTGGATCTCTTTTCTGAAACTTTTGTCAGGCTTCTGGTCTTGCTCTATTAACCCCGGCAGCAGGTTTCAATTAACTGTAAGGTGAGTTCTTTAATCCAAGTTAACTTCAAGTTCTCCGAAATTTCAAATTTCTTAAACTCAACATAACAAAGCAAGTTCTCTGAACAAGTGATTCTCTAAAATTGTTGACCTTTTTCCCCGTTCTGAATTTGAATGCGGCAAAATGGCACACTGCGATAACTCATGTGAACAGACACTTGAAAATCACAAAGTATGGCATAGACTTTCAATGTTTTGAGACTTCCACTAGCCTTACAAGTAGAACAGTTTGGGTGGGCGGCAGAGGCTCGTGGCTAATCAGGGATATAATATACGGTCCGTCCTCAAAACTCTGAAAAAAAGAAAAGGTCAGTGGAATATACACTTCTCCAGATTTGTTTTACTCTTAGAGCCCATGCAAAGAATGAAGGAAAGATTGTCTGATAGGTATTGTTGAATTAATTGAAGGTCTCATACGTGAACTTTTAGTGAGTGACGTGGCAGAGCAGTCGAGCTTAAGGACGTTCGCGCCCATTGCTACTGCGCATCTTTAGTGCGCACGCTATTCATTGGTCACGCGCGTGCCACGTCATTAGGGAACTTAAGCAAACCACGACGGCAACGGCAACGGGAACGTCGCCAAACAAAAGGCTTAATGAGCAGAACAATAGCTGTGCACGTGCGTTACAAATCTTTGTACATTTCTTTGCCGTCCTCTGCCAAACAACAACGTGAAATGACCAAGTTTTGCGTATTCAAGAGAACCTGGGCCTCGACGGCAAATATTTTGGATTTCCTTATGGAATTGATCGCTGGCATTACATATTTAGCTTGTGCAGGTGTTTAGACAGATTTGCGCTCTGAACGGGTTTAGTTACTTACGAAATTCGAAAGTAAAATTTAAATCCATTTTTTGCTAGGCGTCCTCCCTGGGGTCGCCGTCGTCAGTGCTTAAGTTCCCTAATTTCAAGCGCGCGCACCGAGTCGAAAACTCAAAAAAATATAGAGCTAAGGACCTTTGCGTTAACTTTGTGTGCGAATATTTTTGTTGGATGCTCGGTGACCCCCACTTTTTTTTCGGCAGATCACTTCCTTTTCTGATTCTTTCCATTATACTAAAAAACAAAAAAAATCTGTACGTGGGAAGTTTTAATTATTTCTCATATGCTATTCAAATAGGGTCGAATTGGTAAATGGATACAGGTGTGCGTAACTTAGAAGTTGTATTTTTTAAGGCTAATTCTAGCTGATTTAATGACATATGTACCAAAGATCTATCAAATAGGCCTATATATGCTGTGTTAAACACACATAACTTAAAAGAAAGTGAAGTGTGATCATCGCAGTAAATTTTCCAATTTAAGCAACTGGAAAGAAGAAGCCTGAAAAAAATCAGGGTTTCAACGGGATTCGAACCCATGACCTCCGCGATACCGGTGCGACGCTCTACCAACTGAGCTATGAAGCCACACATTGGGAGCGAGGTCAATTTATTGAGTTCATATCTTCCCGTGCAGTGAAATGATGTGAAGTATACATGAAATAATTCAAATTTTGTACTGCGGTTGTAGATGAAAGTGAAGTGTGATCATCGCAGTAAATTTTCCAATTTAAGCAATTGGAAAGAAGAAGCCTGAAAAAAATCAGGGCTTCAGCGGGATTCGAACCCGTGACCTCCGCGATACCGGTGCGATGCTCTACCAACTGAGCTATGAAGCCACACATTGGGAGCGAGGTCAATTTATTGAGTTCATATCTTCCCGTGCAGTGAAATGATGTGAACTATACATGAAATAATTCATATTTTGTACTGCGGTTGTACACTTCACTTTCATCTACAACCGCAGTACAAAATATGAATTATTTCATGTATACTTCACATATAACTTAGATATGATTCTTCAACTTAAATATATGCCGATTGTGGTGAATCCGGCCAGAATCGCCTCGAATGACTGGAAATCCTAGAAATGCCATGGTTTGAGCTACGCCTTATCTTCAAAACGAGTCCGGTGACCCCCGATTTTTTGTCGTTTTGGTATGAGGGTCTGAATCGGGTGGTTTGTTTTATTTACCCATAATTTTTAGTGTTTGCTGTTAAATTAGCCATATTTTAAATGTTTACTGTTTCTGGAGAAAATCTTGTTAAGTGTTTAGATGGTTTTCCGTGAAACCCTTATCAGTCATAGGCTTTCAGCATTGTCAAGTCTTATGTGCTCTTGAAAAATCGGTATTAATTAAAATCACTCTTGAAATTTTAGCTTGTGCTCAAAAGGGGCTGTAGAGGCTCGAAGACTCTTTTTGACCTGTTTCCATCAGTATTCAGCCTCGCATTATTGTTTACTAGTGTTCTGGGAGTCCTCGAGTGAATTACGAAGCTTTCACTCCCTCAAAAAATTCGAATATGTACAACTGCAAAACATATTTCAGTCTTTTCCAAGTGAACATAATGACAAAAATTTGGATTTGTTCTCAGTGGAAATCTTCCGAGTAGTCTTCTGGTATCTTCGAAAGTCTTCGGACATCTTCGTCAGTCTTCAGAAATATTGAAATAATCGGGAATTGTTGGAAAATGGCCAACAACTCTGTGATATACTAGACATAGTGTACTGGCCTTTTAAGGGCCCATTTTGTTCCTTTCTTAAAAAAAAAATACTGTTACAGTGAATTTTTACTGTTAGAGTTAAAATGCCTAAAATGTAACTATTCCATATGTTACAGAGCCAAAAAGTGTTAGCTAGTTAACCCCATTCAGACCCTCCAGTAATGAACAATACTGAGGCAAGGTGAGGCAATATATTATACTATTGCAGCATGCAGGTGATTGAGTGGTCAGTATTGTCGCAAACTATAGGCTTCATGTTTTTCTTATAAGTCTATCCAGTTCTTCCTTGCTGTATTGTAATCTGAACTTAATTGCGAAACAGCTGCAAGTATACTCCGCAAGTCCAGAATACACCTCATGTAAAGCCGGTCGATGAGCGAGTCATAAAGACCTCCGTTACGTTAATTTATTTGACTCTATTTGGTTGCACTTAGTCGTGTTTTCTTTACTTTTCTGATCTTTTTTGATCTTTTTTGATCCGTTATCATGAAGATGCGTTATGAAACAGTCTCCTTCACTACACTAAATTAGCTTTCACTCCTTTCTGATAAGCTGCCTCCGTTCTCTTTAACCGGCCCTACCCGCATGAAAGCTAAGCCAGTGCATTCGTGTCCTTATGTTCTCATAGTATTTCTATTCTTCTCAATCCATAATGATATTACAATTAAAGAGCGTCTTTCCGCACAGATGTCATGTGAAGTTTCCATCCACGGAATCTAAAATGGTCAAAAAGTGATTATTTCAGGTAACTTCATGTACCGACTAAAACAGAATGTAAAACTTCCATGCTCTCCGTGAAAACTAGTTCATACGCGCTTCACTAAACTATTTCTCCGCTTTATTAACGTGTTATAGTGGACCATTTCTTCAGTACCAGTTTTACCAATTAAAAACCTCCATCTTTGAAATCAAATCATCTTTGATTATTCAAGCACATTCTGTCCTTCATTGTTGTCCAACTTGTTTCTTACAAACAGTCAAATTCATTGCTGCAGCACGAAAACAGCGACCAAGTAGTTCCGACCACCGATGGTTGCAGTGTACGAAGGCAAGCGAGTTTTCTGCTGCGTATATCGCTACAGTTTTGACGCTTTCATCATTCTCGTTTTCCTTACAAACTTTTCTTTGTAGACTTACTCTTTCCTGTATTAGGCGGCTCTCTATTAAGATGCGCTGTTTTCCATGTACTCCGTTCGATCGATGAAATTAAGGATGAAAGCTATCGGGAACAACAGGAACATCAGTCCGGAATATCTAACAAATCACTCTGGTGGAGTCTAATCGGGTCTGGCAAAGCCGGGCACGTCGTGATAGCCAAGTCAGCTAAAATTTTATCGTTAGCCAGTACCGTAAGTATTGAATCTCTCAAAACCAGAAGTGTAGAACTAAATCAGTTGTAATCATGAGTCGTGAAAAAGGTTCAACGTTATATTGTGCTATAGATGATGTGTCAATTGCCACATGAAAGCAAGCAAAATTTAGATTTATGACCAGGCATCTGTTTTATAGTTTGAAACAGAGTCGCCCTCTCATCAAGCGTTATTTGCGATCTGTTGAAGTTAAAAAAAAAAAGATCTCAGTCTTTCCATTTTCCCAAGAAGAGCTAAACAGTATTTACTAAGGAAACAAATGTAACATCTAAGTCCATGTAATTCCTCTATTTTCTATTTTTCACAACAAGTGTTCGTGAATGTGTGTGTGTTGTGCGTGCTTGTAGATGTCTATATTTTAAAGTGAAACTTAACAATTCTAGTGTCTAACAAGAAAACTATGTGGATTATTTAGGCGCTAGGCATTTCCATCGCATTGTTATCTATATGGTTTAGTTTAACCATTAAATACCTCAATAACTTTAATGTAACTAGCCATACAAATATCTTTTTTCAGGTTTCCTTCAATCTAAAGGTAATTTTGTCGATGATCAAAATAACTCAAAATACCATGACGTAACCCCTTTAATATTACTGTTTACATTTTTTTAACTGCAGTACTGTAGTCAAGATTTTGGAAATCACACTGAAGAATATACTTCATTTTAATCTTTCGCAAAAATTACGGTTTGTTGTTGTTATTTCTATTTATTTATTTATTTATTTATTTATTTATTTGTGTAATTTTTATTACTGATGTATTTTTGTTAAATTTTATTGTAAATCATACAACCCGCCCCGATTAGCTTTGCTATATGCGGGTTGCGTAAGTTTATAAATTTGTTTTTGTAAAAATTAATTTAATAAAATGAAAAATGGAAAAAAAAATGTTGTTATTGATCGAAAGTCTCGAACTGGGAGTTATTCAGCCGTGACCTAAAACTTTTTGGAATGTTCTATTTCTCATGTAATTTTCCAACTTACATGAACTTAGAAAACTTGCAACAATCCTATTTAATTTTTTTGAGAAGTTTCTGGAAATCCTGAGTTTTGTCCGTAACAGGACAATGAAAAATGTAATGAAGCTAGCGCTGTCGATTGCTCAGATAATCCCAGAAGTTAAGGCGGTTCTACACGTGAAGGCTGTTTTGACGTCGCTAAACACGGCCTTTCTGCCAATATCTCGGTCACGTTTCAAGCAACGCTAAATCTCTGTGCTTCCGTTGCAGATTTCTGTATCAAGATCAATTGTAAACCTCTTCACTGTCCGACAATTGTCATGGGGTCCACATGTCAGTTGTCGGTTAAAATTTCATTACTTTGTCGGTAGTCTGTTAAAATTTTCGACCTTTGTCGGTTGTTGTAAAATGCCAGTTAATTTTTTGTCGCTAGTCAGTAATATTTTCTCGCCCTTTGTCGTTAGTCGGTTAACCCCATTCACACTCTCTTTATATTTGTTCTCTGCTATTTAGAGCTTTTAATCATATTTATATAATTATTTATTTGACTGTCTTTGTATTGTAGTCTTCTGTTATTGTCACTGACCATCCTTGTAATTCAGCCTGAAGGCTGCGAGAGGGATTTCAATAAGCTATTACTATTAGTATTAGTAATCCTGCTCTGCATTGACACTCCTTATATCCTCCTTCCCTTCGGCAGCATTTAAACTAGCTTACAGCACCTACAAATTCGCGCTTAAAGAAACTGCACGAGAAAAAAAAATTCCACTGGAACTCGCTTCTCGTTCCGATGAATTCACAGAATTTTCTTTTCTTTAGATTGCCATGGCAAAAAAGATGTTGGTTAAGTCGCTGCTCCTGTTATTGATCTTTGAAGTGCTGCTGGTTTCTGTATCTGAGGGATTTTGGGGGCGAAGACGCCGCCGTCGGTATTGTGACTCGTCACAGCCAGC
>JAHPZR010016306.1:72500-77500 GCA_019787425.1 Platygyra sinensis | reverse complement strand
TACTAGGTCCTTACCACGCCGCTCGCGTCGATGTGTCGCGTAATGCCTTTTTCAGCTCGCGCTCTGAAAGAAAACATTTTCTTTGACGTTGATATTGTCGTAAAAAACATAAAAACGTAAAAATCGAAATATGGTTTATTGTGGTCTGTACTCTTATCGACAACGAGTACGCGTCATTACTCTTTCCCATACATTTTTTTCGTATTGTTTCTGTATGTTGAACGATTTTGCAAAAGTTTTTGACAGGAAAGTCTGTCGCGTACAAGTAGCTCATTTGCATAATGCAGCGCGTGCACTTTCAAGTCTGAGTCGGTGTTTTCAATTGTCAACAAATCTTGGCAAAGATTTCTTTCGTTATGTTTGATATTGTGATAAAAAACAAATCGAATGTGGGTTAGCGTGGCACTGGTGAAATTCCACTGAATTGGGATTAATTGATATGTTTTTAATCAATCTGAATGCAGAAATTGTTGCTTGTATGTTATCATTCAGAAAATCGCGCCACAAGCTAAATCTGGAAAGTACTTCCAAATATGGTTTTTCCTCCGATTTGGGGGGAAAAAATGGCGTCGTTCTGAGCATGCGCATGCAAGTTTTCCTGGACTCTTCTTTCGCCCGCCCGGGTTCAGCTCCTATATGGGGCGGTAAGAAAGGAGAGTTCAGGGACTGGACTAGTTCTAAAGATAAATTCTGCAACTGAGCGAATAGAACTAAACTTCCCCTCAGCCATTTTTTCAAAGCGTGCAGGGTTTTGTGCAACGGCTCTCGGATGATGTCCTCTTCAGTACATTCATTCATCATTAGTGACATTTTGTCGTTTGCGTTATTGATTGGACGAACGATATTTTTTCGCGATTTAATTTTCTCGTTCGTGCTCCTGATTGGCAATAGTCCAGTCCCTGAACTCTCCTTTCTTCCCGCCCTCTATATAGGGGCTGAACCCGGGCGTGCGAAAGAAGAGTCCAGGATAACTTGCATGCGCATGCTCAGAACGCTGCCATTTTTTCCCCCCAAATCGGGGGAAAAACCATATTTGGAAGTACTAACCAGATTTGGCTTGTGGCGCGATTTTCTGAATAATGATACACAAGCAACAAGTCAGTGGAATTCACCAGTGCCACGTTAAACCATTCGATTTGTCTTTTTACCACAATATCAAAGAGAACGAAAGAAATCTTTGCCAAGATTTGTTAACAACACCGACTCAGACTTGAAAGTGCACGCACTGCATTATGCAAATGAGCTACTTGTACGCGTCAGACTTTCCTTTCAAAAACTTTTGCTAAAAGTCGCTCAACATGCAGAAACAATGAGTAATACCGCGTTCTCGTTGTCGATAAGAGTACAGACACGATAAACCACATTTCGATTTTTAGGTTTTTATGTTTTTTTACCACAGTATCAACGTCAAATAAATTTTTTTTGAGAGCGCGAGCTGAAAAAGGCATTGCGCGACGATTTTTGCGCGGACACATTAACGCGAGCAGCGTAGTTGGGCCCTAGTGATTTTTGATTGGTTCGTTCTGAGCATGCGCATGCAAGTTATCCTGGACTCTTCTTTCGCCCGCCCGGGTTCAGCCCCTATATAGAGGGCGGGAAGAAAGGAGAGTTCAGGGACTGGACTAGATTGGCAACATTTAGAAACAGTACGAATTTATTCCCTATGATTTTCGTGGGTAAATCTCAGTACCGAGGGTCCCCCAGGGGTTTTTGGGGAAAAAAGAACACGGCAAATTTGGACAATGGGAACACGGGAACAAAGCAAAAAATCCTAGGGAACATCAAATAGGTTAGGGACAGGGGAACAAACACAAAAAATTACAAGGCCCTACGTTTTTTGCATAAACGTGGGGGTGATAGAAGATTTTCTGCTGTTTTCTGTTTTTTTTAGCAAGTTTTTGTTCCCATCTTTCGTGTCTACTCGCCTCTAGCTCTGGCACTGAAATCGTTCTTTTCCGACAAATTTAATCTTGAAAGGGTAACAATGGAATAAGGTGAAATTTTGGAAGGGAACACGAGAACAAAGACCCCCCCTGGGGGATCCTCAGTACCCATGAAATAAAAACTTTAAAAATCAAATAAAGTTACAACGAGCACTCCGTTCTTTTTTGTATAGGAGTTCTTCTCTACTGGGGGCTTATTATGTTTTGCACAGAAATTCTTTTCTTCGCCTACTGTATTTCTAAACTCTCCTTCCTGTGTTTACTACTTATCCCGTAGTTCTTAGCCAACCATTCGAAAGGTCCAGACATTACAGTTTGCAGACGTTTGGATTTTACGGTTAAAATATGGTTTTTGTACCTGTTATGGTTTTCACCCTCAAAGATCCCTTGGACTTGGTCGATCGTTGGTCAGTCCTTGGGCGTCTTAAATATCTGACCCAATATTCTTACTGGCCTAAAGGCTGGGGGAAATTAACAGTGCGCGCCCTAGGGGGGCGGGGGGGGGGGGCTGCAAACTTCAGTGACTTCTCTGTCCGAGCTTGGCTTTGTTGTTAAGGCACTTCTTCAACAGTCTACTAGGATAACCATTTTCTTCAGTTCAAATCGTTTAAAACGCCTTCTCGCTTGTCAGTTTTTAGCTCAAGGCGCAAAAGGAGGAAGTTGACTAAGTTACAGCTTCCTTGTGTTGCGCAGGATTGTGTCAACAGAGGAAAAAGGTCCTCCAACTATAATTCAATAAATGATCATACAAATCAGCATGAACAATATCATTGGCCTTAGAACTAACAACATGATGATCAAAAAAAGATTTCGTCACTTACCATTAAACCGTGGATATTCATAAGCCAATTCGAATTCGGATATTGTTTCTAAGTTGGATCTAGTCAGCAATAGGAATAAAGTAATTTTACAATGATAATGTAGAAGAAACAAACACTTACCGTGCATTTTTACATTTCTTCTACATTGTCTATACCTTTCATTTGCCTCGACATTTCTAACTTTCATGTGTTCTAAGCCCTGCCGGGGGTTATAGAGGCAAGGATACACTCCCAGGTGAAGAAAAGTTGGGCCCTAGGGATCCCCACAAGGCTAAGTCACCTCGTTAATCTGCTGCGTTGCCAGCGTGGTAGCCTTGATGGTGTAGTGGCTTAGCATGCCCGACTAGTAATCAGGGAGACGTGGGTTCGAGTCCCGCTCAGGGCAAATACCAATTTTTTTCCGATGGGTGTGTCGAAAGGTAAAAATGCACGGTAAGTGTTTGTTTCTTCTACATTGTCTATACCTTTCATTTGCCTCGACATTTCTAACTTACAATGATAATGATTTACGGACTAAGATGAGCTAGAAATTGAAAAAAAAAACCGATCTTTCTTTCCGGAACCATGAACTTCCTTCTAAATATGGTTGTTTAGATAATTCAATGTAATTATTACTTTCTTAAGGTTCAATAGCTACAGAATAAGATTTACATTGGAGAAAGTTTTGAATGGAGCATCTGCTTAGGTTTGAAAAAATACTAGTAGGTCGATCCGGGAGTGGATTCATCGGTTCCTTTGACGCACCATGATCCAGACAGATCTTGGATCACTGATCCTGATCCAGATCACTCCAATGGAATGCACCCTAGGTATAACAGTCAATCTGCGTCTAATAGATTTTGCATTTCAAATGGGGGGTAAACGGGAACGTTTAAAAAGTTAACCTGGAATTTTAATAATAACTTAAGCCATTGTAAATATTATATATACATCAGTTTTTCGCATGAAAACCTAAGTTTTCTTCATTCATAATACGTATTTTTTGTACTAGAGATCAATAGCCAATATTTAACTTAGTTGGTATATAAGTACCCGTAAACTGTAACAGATCGATTACCCTAAGCAGTTTGTACTATGAGCTAGTGTGAGGAATTAATGTCAAGGATAATGAAGATTTGTTGAGCTCCAAAACGTTTGCTTGTTTTTGCTGTGTGGTTGCTTCAGCAAAGCGAAGAAACACTCTCTAACGACTGAGTTATTTCCCAGTTCCGCAACGTTCCTCACTGAAGGTCACTATTTGTCAAATCATTTATTGGCTCTTCCGTCAAGTGTTTTGGTTTTTAACGCATAGTTCCTAAGCTCCCAAGATCATAGGCGTACGGGTCGGGTGGGGGGGGGGGAGCTGGGGAGCTGTAGGCCCCCGCCCCCCCCCCCCAAAAAAAAAAAAAACAAACAAACAAATTGGGGGCAACTCAGATTTTTTGGGCAGCAAGAGAAATTTGGGCAAAGCCAGTTTTAAAGATGTTTTCAAGCTCTTTTTGAATAGATAGATATTTTCTATTTTTACCTGAAGTCGGCATTGTAAAGCCAGTTAAATTCACATGAATCTTCTAATATCGGCAAGACCACAACGACAAACCAGTGCAAAAGGGTGCCGGATCTTTGGAGACCTGGATCAGTTAAAATCAAAAGATGCTATGCAAAAAACGGTGGACTGATCCCCACGGCGAAGAGAAGAAAAAAATTAAATAAAACAGCAATGAAATTAAACCAAGTACAATATAATTGCCCGATATTTCGGTTTGAAAAACAAACCTTCTACGGGGGCAAACCTTCTACCTTCTACCTTCTACCTTCTACCTTCTACCTCCTACCTTCTACCTTCTACCTCCTACCTTCTACCTTCTACCTTCTACCTTCTACCTTCTACCTTCTACCTCCTACCTTCTACCTTCTACCTTCTACCTTCTACCTTCTACCTCCTACCTCCTACCTTCTACCTTCTACCTCCTACCTTCTACCTTCTACCTTCTACCTCCTACCTCCTACCTTCTACCTTCTACCTTCTACCTTCTACCTTCTACCTTCTACCTTCTACCTTCTACCTTCTACCTTCTACCTTCTACCTTCTACCTTCTACCTTCTACCTCCTACCTCCTACCTTCTACCTTCTACCTTCTACCTTCTACCTTCTACCTTCTACCTTCTACCTTCTACCTTCTACCTTCTACCTTCTACCTTCTACCTTCTACCTCCTACCTTCTACCTTCTACCTTCTACCTTCAAACCTTCTACC
>JAHPZR010016306.1:10000-67500 GCA_019787425.1 Platygyra sinensis | reverse complement strand
CTATCTTTGTTTTGGGTCGTTTTGTAAATTTTTTGGTGATTTTTAGGTATATTTGGAGATAAATAGTTTTTCTCAAAGGATTAGTAAAATTTATGGAAATAGGAAATTTTGAAGATTTGGTGTTGTTTTAAAATTAGAGTTTGAAGTTAAAAATTGGTAGATACACTCCATGGTGGTGTTCCATAACCCTTTTTTCCCTTTCAACCTCTCTTTAAGGACGGTGCCTACTAAATACAAAGGTTTTTGCGCCAGGTTAGGACCACGCGGAAAAAGTAGAACTTTGCAAGGGCTATTGGAATTCAAAAGAAAAATAGGGGTAGCCACGCATATTTTCGAGATAATTAGCCTTGATTCTCAACAAAAATGCTGACATCAGCATTTTTCTTGAAAAAGTGGGAAAGGATATTTCCTCACAGATTTCCTTAGAATTCGCCCTTACATACAGAAAGGCAAACACATTTTAAAAGATCTTTAAACTACATGGCAAATGATAACATTAAAATTATTTTTGGTACGTTTTTACTACCAAAATCGTTACAAAAGCGCTTTTAGCGTCTCTGACAGCCTTCCTCTGGTTCAGCTAAAATACAGCCTAAATACCTTTTGCTCACAACCAGAAACTAATCACATGTTGAATAGGCTTTGCACTTCCATTTGGCAACAAAAAATGTAGAGATAACCACGCGTTTTTTAAAGTTATTGATCTTTTTTGAAAACTTTTACCGTGCCCGTTACATTTTTTCCTGACACCTCCCCAGTAAGTAAGACATATGCGTTTTTGCGCGCGCACTACGCCATCTGCAGGTACATGTTTACAGTTGGATTTCAATACAATTTTCGAAAGATAACAGCTAGGTTTTAGCTGGAAGACGTAAACAGTTAGTGGTTAGTGATATACTGCTCTTCTGGTGTTCCTGGGCTCATTAAAATTGATTTGGTCACAGTAGGAAAATTTTGCTTTAATTTTAGTCGTGTACTTGGTGGCGTAGTTGATTGCGTCAATGTCATCCCCAGCGCGCGCGTGCTTAAACCATGGCTTGCGTGATGCGCAGAACGTGTGCGCACGAACAAAAGTAGGCACCGTCCTTAAGGTAGCTCAATAGGGTTTTAAGAGGGCGCGCACCGATGATGCGAGCTTTAGTAATGTGCGCGCGCTAGCTGACGCAAGCTCATTCAAAGCAGCAAACAAGTCAACAATATAGCTCAAATTACAGCCCAGAAGTAGAAATAGAGAAACCATTTAAAAGAAAACGTAAAGAAAATGATTTGGACGGAAAGATCTTGTGTGTATTTTGATGAGACCGCCATTGTCAAGTCGCTCATCGACAAAACTGCGTGGTTCGAAAATTCGCGCATGCTCACATAGCGATCTTGGCGAGTTCCTATTCTGATGACGTTATTGCCATTGAGGTGAAAAAATAGAAAAATCCTTAAAAACGAAAAAACTACCTTGACAACCCCTACTTTTTTCGATTTTAAAAGTTTCTTCTTGTCAGACTCTACCCGGTTTGAGCATATCAGAGAATGTTACCGAAGGAAATTGAAGAAAATTGAAATCAAAGCCAAACAGACGTTAAAAAATGGCGATGTTTGAGTAGTTTTAATTTGAGACTAAAAGCCTTGATATCAGAGGTGACTGTTGAACAGCAAATTTTGGCCCTTGTTTGTTATGTTTCAGTAGCTTTGATTAGGAAAATAGCAAAAAGAACGAGAATATTAACTTTCGATTGAGGCCACTGGCGCGCGCTTCGTAATCTTGCATAACCCTATTGAGCCACCTTAAACTGACCAAAATTTCACTTAAGGACGTTCGCGCCCATTGCTACTGCGCATCTCTAGTGCGCACGCTATTCATTGGTCAATCCATTCTCGTCCCCAGAGCCCACGATCCTTCTGGCCTGTGGTTGGGATCGAGAGCTCTGGTTTGGTCCAAAACCGGAAGTCCGCGATTCACGGACTTCCCGTCAAATCTAGCAAATCTGATTGGTTGAGAATGCGAAACGAATACTCTGCGCACGCTCAGAAAATCGGGTCTGGGGCCCGTTTCTCGAAAGTCCAGGAATCTTTTCGGGCCCGAAAAGCCATAGCAAAATTTCCGACCTTACGATTACAGAGCTACTTTATTCACAGATTTTTAATATGAAAAGAAGTTCTCTTCATACAAGAAGTTTCAGGTGTATACACCTCTCTGTTTTTAGATACAGATGAACTGAAAATGGCTTTACGGGCCCGAAAAGTTTCCGGGGCTTTCGAAAAACGGGCCCCAGGCCAGAGCTCTCGATCCCAACCACAGGCCAGAAGGATCGTGGGCTCTGGGGACGAGAATGTGGTCAATCAAGTGCCACGTCATTTTCAAGCGCGCGCACCGAGTCGAAAACTCAACAAAATATAGAGCTGATGACCTTTGGGTTAACTTTGTGTGCGAATATTTTTGTTGGATGCTCGGTGACCCCCACTTTTTTTTCGGCAGATCACTTCCTTTCCTGATTCTCTCCATGATACTAAAAAACAAAAATATCTGTACGTGGGAAGTTTTAATTATTTCTCATATACTGTTTAAATAGGGTCGAATTGGTACATGGATACAGGTGTGCGTAACTTAGAAGTTGTATTTTTTAAGGCTAATTCTAGCTGATTTAATAGCATTTGTAGCAAAGATCTATCAAATAGGCCTATATATGCTTTGTTAAACACACATAACTTAGATATGATTCTTCAACTTAAATATATGCCGATAGTAATGAATCCGGCCAGAATCGCCTAAGTGGCTGGAAATCCTAGAAATGCTATGATCTGTGATGCGCCTTATCTTCAAAACGAGTTCGGTAACCCCCGATTTTTTTTACGTTTTTCATCCAATATTATCATTTTCTACCTGCCGTCAAAGTTTTAAAAAAATCTGTGCGTGGGAAGTTTTTGGGCGCGAACGTCCTTAAATTCATGTGTACCCCCGCCTTAATCTGCACCTCTTTTGTTCTTAAGGATAGAGGCAGCACTTGTCTTTTGGTTTCGTTTGGCCAATTATAAACAAAGTTTTATAAAACGGTTCATGTCGCCCCTGCTGCCCTGATGACACTCTTGAAATAGCGGCTAATAACCGACATCTTCAGTAATATTGAAAATAATAGCTTTAAACTTAATTTTTGAAAGTAGAACAAATCTTCCTGAACCCATATTCACCTGTTGCTCCCATTTTGGCCAAAAAAGGTCACTACAGGAAAAAACCAGGGAATAGCTAACAAATAAAATATAAAGCAGAGCGTTTATAACTTATAATTTAATTCAACAGAGAAATTCTGAGCTGAAAAGTGTGGGCACTTGTACAATGTTAACAGAAAGTTTTTGAAGTTCATTCTTGCAGTAAGGAATTCAGCCCTGCTGACTGGAGTTCTGTATTGAGCAATGTCCTGACAATATTGACGTATCGGCGACAAGCTGTGACAGCTGACTGGCATCTTACCAACATTCTGTTTACTCAGAAATGTGTTTTTCTATTTTAACAACCACAAGAAAAATGAAACAAGTGCCGAAGGTTTACCTTTGAACTTACAACAAAATAGTGAATGTTTAATTTCCACTTATGCTCAGTTATTTAGATTGGTCAGACTGGTCAAGTTTCGTTGACATTAATTAAGTTCTTTATTCCACAGATAAATACTTAGCGACCCAAAGTAATCAAATTTAAAATAACATGCTTTGGCATGCCAATATTTCGTTAGAGAATTCAGGTTTCCAGCACGGAGTGGTCTCGTTGTGTCGTGTCACATCGCATTTCTCAGAGACTGATATTTAACATTTCATTTTATTTTTTACTGAAATTATAACGTTTGCTTTCGTGACTTACTTTGGCAAATTTTATTTCGTTTTGTCTGAATCAGACACAGCCATAGATAAAAAAAAATAGACTGTCAGGAAAATGCCAAATAAAATCGCAGTTTTTGAAATTAATACCGAAAATGACCTTAAGTTTTGCCCTTTTGATTGCATGTGAAGTGCTTTTCGCTCGGTGACTGTGATAAATTAACTCTCTTTGTTCACTATTGCAACAATAGTTCTCAAGAGCTCCGGAAGACAGCTGTGTTATTTGAATTTTTACGCAACCAAGACGCCGTTTTTTTTTTGAAGATCCCTAGAAATATTGGTGTTGTATGTAATAGCAGTAATAGCAGCTGGAAAGTGGAGAAATAAAAGTTGAGCAAAACTATCGCCTTCTTATTTCCCAAGTGTAGTTGTGAAGGCCGAATCCTGGACGAATGTTTATTTGACATGCTTCCGTGATCACGGATTGCGTGTGTTTCCTAATTCCAATACCAACATCGCTCCCTCACGAAGTACGTCGCCCAAAGTGTTTACTCGAGAAGGACTTGTGTCTGGCATGGGAGCTAAGCTAAGAAATGATAACACCCCAGGGAATCTGAATTGATCAATAAAATCTTTCCACGTACCATTTCTAAGAGTTAGCGAAGCAGTGAATCATTTATGCAAATGTATTATAGAGTTGTCACGTGACCACACGAGCACCTGTACCCAAATCCCATGAGGCCAATTTGCGCAAGTTTGGTTTGTGTATGAGAATTCCACCGAAAAAGTTAGGATTTCGAACCGCAGGCATGGCCGCTGCACTTGGAGTTATTTTATTTGCTTACATTTACCTAGTCTTTTTAGTTACACATAGGATATGTATGATGCAGTGCAATCCGATGTCTAGACCTGGTAAGTGGCATCAAAATGGGAGAAATGTGTCCGTGTTGTTGTTTGGTAGCCCTCGTTTCTTCACGTCGACCCGTGGTGGCAACGGAACAGTTGTACAAGTTTCTAGCCAGTTTATATTTAAAGTTTGTGGTTTAGAAGTCTAATTCATTTACTTTCAACATTTTAAGGTGTATACCAAGGTGATATAGGCGATGTGCGGTTCTCAGGGAGCCACGTACAGGTAAGAATTTGTTGTCAAAAGTGAAAGGTGTGTTGTGTTGGATAGACCAATGTTATTTTCAATGCAAAGAACTACCAGAGACTCGGAAATATGGTGTTAAAATTCTCGCCAAAGTCCAATCACAAAGTATCTCCACTCGGTCGGAAGCCGAGATAACTCACTGCGAGCTATTTGCGTGGAGTTTGTCCCTGTTAATTGAAGATAACTGCAGTTTACTCGACCATGTTTGATGGTGGTGCACTCGTGTTTGAAGTCTGTCAAATTTCAACCGAGGCTGTTGTTTGCTATATAACTCGTTATTTTTTTTTATGATATTCACAGAATGATGGCCTACATCAGAACAGAAGGTAGGAAAAATTAAGCTTTCTTAAATACGTTCCGTACTTTATCGAAGATCTGCTCGTCTCGATATTCCTGTTACGAAAAGGGTGGATGAACCAACACCCCCATACACTGTGAACTCTGTCATTCGTCCACGTTGACACGAGGCTTCTTTGCTTGAATTATTTTAGGATCAGTTTGCTTATTGTTCAAGTGTTTAACTAGGTAGTAAGGATGTTTACTGGGTTAATTAGAGCTACATTCGTCCATCCATGGGCTGCAATTTGTTTAGGCCAGATCAGAGGGGCTTCAATTCGCGTAGTTGTTTTGGCAGGTTCCCTGTTCGGCGTGACAATATTTTATCACGGCTATTAATGATCGTATATTTACAATGTCATTGCTGAATAATTCTGTACTCAGTTTCAATAATCTGTTTGAATAGTGATAAATTCATCACAGTATATCGTAGAATTAGGCAATATTTGGGCCAGAATTTTCTTTAAATACGTTTTTTTGAACGATCTGATTTATGGGTCGTGGTTCAGTATAAGGTAATATCGGTCATTCTGTCCACGGGTTTTGTGCAGTTTTTCATGAATTTAACCCTTATTATAAATTTACGCAATACTTTTTTCTCAATGTTATTGCACAGATGTCAATCGAGATGTTTTGGAGTGACTTTAAATTAAACAGTAATAGACAGAAATAGGCAAAAATACCTCTGATATTCTTTGAGGTCAAATCCTAATTTATCTCAACGTCGCGAACAATTCTCGGAAGTTTGATAAAAAATTACGCGGTTTTCTTCGAGCTGTTTTAACTTTCAAGCCCTTTAACACTCTTCTAAGGAGAATTTAATGTTTACGCGAACTTCAAATTTGCCATCAGTGAACCCCGGGGGTATACTTCACTGGGTACTATCGGCTGGCAAAGATAAATTAATACTAAATACATTTTTGTTGATATATTGTTGACTCTCATATTAATCTATGTTGCTTGATTCTTAATTTCAGGGATCAGCCCAATATTAGGCATATTCGTTTTGAACCATCTTATTTAGATTTCTATGAACAGTAAGTTTTGGATTTGATTTTATTTAAAAATATGTTATGTTTACATCTTCATTTAAATATTGTGGATATTCAACAGTACATTGTTGAATGTGTCATTCACTTTGCATGTGATGTGTGACACACAGCAAGCATGGTCTGATATTTCCTTGTTGTTGGATATATTATTTAATACCTAACTTGAACTTTGAACAATTCCAGTGACAAAAAATTATGAAAGTCTATGTGGAATTATTGAGGGGCCAAAGTCTGGTATTTTGGTGTTCCACTAGTTTTCTGACGCTTTGTGCATATTTGATAACCAAAAATTCAGGTCAAAATTTATTTCCTGTCACCACTGGTAGTGGCAACAGAGGGAAAAGACAAAAATAATTTGACTGTGTGGTGATGATAAACTTCAAATAATTTTACAATGTATATAAAAGTTACCAAATGTTCAGGCCATTGAAATCCATTGTTTTGTCTAGCATTGTTTTAAACAACGTTGTCTTTCCTGGTTGTGTTTCCTCAATGGGTTTCCTTGTTGTGGTTCAGGAGGAATTGGCACTATTACCTATCATCTTTATTGTAGAAATATAATGCTTTGACAAGGATTAAATCCAGTTATAAAACAAACCATGTTGTTTTGCAAAGACTGTCAAAATTGGCTATATGGATTGTTTTCCTTGTGAGTCATCTTGACTTATTCATGTCTTGAAAATGTTATCTGCTTTAGTAAAGGAGATATCCACCACTTCCTTATGCTTGGCATGAGAGTGTATTAGTTAATGCATTTGCCTGACATTGTGTTTTATCTCTGTGTTTATCCCCCTTAGAAGGTTTATTTATTTATAGTCAGCCTTATACCTCCCTTTAGGCTTCTAGATTTCAAGGCTCCCACCCCCTTAAAATTTCCAGTGACCCTTGAAGCACTAGACACTGGCAAATTAACTAGCTGTTGAGGAAGATTTGAAAATCTAGGGAATATTTTTTCTGATAAAGAAGTTCATCGTCCAAAGAGGTTTCACCTGCCTGTGTGAACCAGTTCCCCTGAAAACTTTATTAAGACCCCTTCCTTTCATGGGATGAAATGTCTTCTATCCACAAACTTTTGCAACTATGAACAGTACAAGTTTGGTCATGTTTTTTTAGCATATTTTTTCATTAAAGGATAGCAACTTGACTACAGTTAAGCCCTTTCATATAGTCACCCTACCTGCTACATGTCCATCTCAATCATTGACTGCTTCCGTATTTTGCCACAAGTAAATCCTCAGTCATTTACACTAAGTAATAGTAGCTCAAAGTACTTTCAGATTTTTTTAAATATAGCAATTATAGTACACATATAGCTAGTCAATCATGCAGTCTTCCTGAAAATTCAGTCGTGTTTTTGTGCAAGGTTCTTTTGTGCAAGTTTCGTGGCTGCCATGATGAAGTGATGTCATCTTTGATCCTTTTTACATTCCTCTGTACATGTAGTAACTAGTGATAATATGTCATTTCAGATATGTGGGTATGCCAAGCATACGAACAGTATCAGTGATAAACCCACACACAGAGCAGAATCTTCAACTACAATCTATATCTGGTAGCACTGCACATTTTCATGCTTCCTTTTTTCAATCAAAAGTAAGTTCTCTCCTTGGTATCATCAGTGTAAATAAATATTGCATGTTGGAGCCCTGATATAATACACCTCTTAATTGCCAAACCATTTAGTTGTAGTTGGAACTTGTTGGGTTATTCCCTGGCTCATTGTGGAAAAGTCCTCACTGAATGGGAAAACAGCTACACGTACATGTTTTGAGGCTAAATGAAATTTAGGTGAAGTTAAAATCAAGCCAATGCTGTCAGTTCTCCAGGACCAGGTCTGCAGGAGCATAGCCTGCTCGCAGGCGGTTGAATGGTCGAGAAAACCGGAATTCGTAATGAGGTCGCCATCTTGGATTCGCGCGGCTAGGTCTGGGCCGGGTTGAGAGTTGACAAAGCGAGCGAGGGGAGGGGGGTGGGGAGAAGGAAGAAATAACCGCCTGCCCGAAAACCAGCTCCCCTTGAGTAGCACAATTTCGCGGCGTCCGCCGGTGGACGCTGTCTTCTGATTGGTCGGCAGACATACTGTCAATCAACACAAGATTCAATATTCATATACCGCTCTTGTCACCTTCCATAAGCAAAATGGTTAGTGCAAATGTCGATCGAGCGATTCAAAGTGCTTTTGATTTCTTGGCGACAAGAGAAAGGAGTGTTGTTCGGCTGTAAATGAAGCAATATCCCAGATTTAAGGAAAGATATACTGTACAATTTAATGGTCAATAGTACGATAAAAATGTAAACATGGTTGATTTTGTCGAATTATCGAACAAGCGAGCTAACTCTGTGAGAACCATTGAAGAACTCTTATTGGAAGTTGTTCCGCAGGTTTTCTAACTCTATTTTCAAAATTTTCTGCCTAAAGCCACCAGCAATTTGTAGAGATACTAACGACAACCTATATCTTCCAATCCCACAGTATTTATAACATATCGGCAAAGTCCTACGATCAATTACACGACCGATGTTAAGCTTACTGATATATAAATAAGTCGCAACTGTACGCCGCCAACCAACATTTATTTCTCTTTCCATTCAGATAAAAGTCGAAGGCTATTCCTTTAAAATTACATGATAGCAAAATTGTTACACTCGCAGAGTTTTGCGAAGGTTTGGAAGACAGCAGTTCGACAAAAATTATGTGCAATAGTGTGGAAAATATGACCTTGTAATATTATCTGCAAACCGCTTAGGGAACACATCCTGTTCGCTTATCCGACAAATTTCACTGCGACTACATCGTTTATTTGGAGTTACGACTTAAAACGTGTAACAATGTGAAATCGGTAATTGTATGAAATGCTTCCTTCTGCCTTGCTTCCCGCAGCTTCAAATACAAAGATCCAAACAATTCTGCGATTTTCAATCGCCGGATCGAAGCCAGTGTTTTAGAGGTCATCACGTCTCGAAAACTGCGACGCGTGGTACTTCGCTCTTATAAACATGAAGTTTTCCAGAAAGTAAAATACAAACTCGGTTTAATGGAACAATCATACAAGTGACAAAATACATTCTCGCTAACGACAACCGTAAACGGGCTAATTAAACACTCGTGGGAACCTTGTGTTTAGGTAATGAATTTACCACCCAAAGCAGTCCTCGAGTTTTCTGTCCTGCTTTTCGTTTTCCTGCTCCTCCATTTCGTATCTAGCTTTCCATTCCTAATATTCAAGCAGCTCGTCCACAAAGAGGTCTTCCCCGTCGCCGCAATCTCAGAGCTCCAAGGAGTGATTTCACAGTTGTCGAACGTGCTCGACCGAAGATTATATTGTCGAACGTGCTCGACCGAAGATTATTTCGGAGTCTTTCGAATTAGAACTTAATTCTGACTCCAGTGTTTTAATTTGTGGAAAGATTTCCGTAGAAGCTGTGAGTTCTTCTGAGATTTCTTCCACAAGCCTTGCAAATCCTTTCCGAGAATCTGGAACAACTCGGAACTGAAGCGAGCTACGAGCCGCACGTGAGTTTGGTTTGAATTTCACACTTTCAAAGTGATTGATAACTTGTCACAGGTCATTGATTTTTATTGGTCAATTAACAATGCATGGCACGTGGGCGGAAGTGCCATGGTCGGTGGGCTGCTACTCAAGGGGAGCTGGTTTTCGGGCAGGCGGTTATTTCTTCCTTCTCCCCGCCCCCCTCCCCTCGCTCGCTTTGTCAACTCTCAACCAGGCCCAGACCTAGCCGCGCGAATCCAAGATGGCGACCTCATTACGAATTCCGGTTTTCTCGACCATTCAACCGCCTGCGAGCAGGCTAGCAGGAGCATTGCTCTATGTGTTGCTGGAATTTAGCTCTGCAAGCTTGCTTGCTTGCTTTTCCCTCCCTCCTTCCCTCCCACAAGTATCAATTCCACATAGTTGTATTTCCTCTAAGTGTTGTGTTGACAGGTGCCTGGTGGTGGGCTGTGGCTTGGTTGCTATGGTGACCTTACCGCTGAAGAGGTTGCTTCCCTCCTCTGTTGCTACCTTTATGGCACCTACCTATCAATTGGCTTAGAATTTAAACAAAGTTATGGTTTGCCATGAACAAAATTAAACTGGTATTAGAGCTTCTAGAGAAGTGAAATATGAGCAGTATTATGTAAATCATTGCTGTACTTGTGGTGTTCTTAAACAGTCTATTTTAAAATTTTGTCTGCAGGTAGTTCATCCTTTAGGAAATACAACATTTGAAATAGTGTTTTTAGCAAGACTAGTTGGAAATGTAGAAAATACATTATTTATTCACACCTCCAAAGGAGTTTATCCTTATCAGGTATGACAGCCAGTAATTATTTTATTATTGAATTTAATTTACCGAAACTCAAATTCTAGACTTTCCCTCCTTCAAAGCATACTCTGTGTCATTAGGCAATGTTTTGGGGAAATGAAATGTTTTCAAATGCTGTTGCAACATGATATTGCAAGTTGTACAAGATATAGTTTACATGACATGAACATGTACCATGTACCATGTTGCCATAAATATATAATTTAAAATTGACATTGTGTCCTGCTTTGCTTTTGTAGTTGTAAGAGACCTTTCTAGCATTCTGTCCTTGTTTCTATTCATTTCATTTTGTTTCTTTCTTCCTTTATATAGTCTTGTTGTCCAATGCATTTTGTTTTCATTTTCAGGTTTTTGGAGTGGGGCTTCCAAATCCATACAGATTGCGCCCCTTTTTAGGAGCAAGAGTGCCCTTAAACTTTAGTTTTTCTACAGTTATAAATATGCATAATCCCTATGACTCACCTTTACAGGTAAGTAGTGTTTTCCTATTGTTGTTCAATGAAATGCAAATTATTTGTTTATAGTAAACAAATATGTTACTGTATCAGTGTGCAGAATCAATCTTTAGAAGTCTCAAGAATTTGTGTGTCTCTTCACTACTTCTGGATTATTGTAGGAAAATGGGTTGGAAGTGCTTTCAAGTGTTAGTGTGATTTTGTAAACCAGAACTCACTTGGGTTTAAAGTTACTGGACAGTTAATGTGTAAATGAAGTCAAGAAATTCCCATGTTCCTGGCTGTGTTACTGTTGTTTTTTTTTTTTCAAGTTGTTCAAGTTTTCACCTATCTTTGTTGCTGTCTAGGTAATAGAAATGTATTCAAGTGGAGGTGATTTGCATTTAGAACTTCCTTCAGGCTTGGAGGAAGCACCACAGAAACACTGGGTAGGTGTAAAATCCTCCATTTCTTGGAAAAGGTGCTACATGTAGCTCCCTAGAAGATGCTGTCCATAACAGGACTCCTGTCAGAAACTTATGGTGGCTTCAAATCTAACATTGGCCTAGTTTTATTGAAGCTTACATGTACTATGTTTTTTTGTTTATTTTCTTTTTATTAAATTAAATTTTTAAATTTATTGGGTACTACACATAACTAAATAACAAGAAAAAAAAGGCAAGACCCAAAAGGGGTAGGTGCAACGGGACGAAGTGCCATGCGAGGCACCGCCCCTGAATTAAAACCTAAAATGTAAGTGCATTGAAGCCATAAATGAGTGTGATACTGGGTTATGCATGATATGACATGAAAAAGAAACAGTCTGGGAGACTTTCAAAATCTGACATTATGTTGTTGGGAAACATTTCTTAAACTAACTGCTATTTATTCTCCCATAAACTGCAGTTCCCTTTATATCTTTATCTTGGTGTTTCACAGCATTTCATGGACAAGGAAATGTACATATATGCACTTGGCCACAATTTTTACCGCTGTTTAAACCTAGAACTGCAACAGCTAGAGATAAAACCTAGACCAAAACTGCGGCAACTAGAGATTTCACTGTGATAGTGTCTCTTAAATTTTCTGTCTGATCTTGCATGTATGTTTTCTTATAGGAGATACCACCGTATGAAACTAAAGCACTCATGCGAGTAAGCTTTGTAGGAAGAGTAGCCACAAATCACACAGCATTTATTCGTATTAAAGCTAGCCAACCAGCACCTTCCCAGGAGCTGCTTATCTTACCAGTAGAAGTAGAAGTTTCATCAGGTAAAAAACTTGTTACTTCTTCCCATAACTTCTTTCTTCTCTTTACTTCTTTTCCAGTTTATGTTCAAGTCTATCAAATGCTGTAACATTTATTCTTAAGTTCAAAATAAATATTGTTATTGTTATTGTTATTAATTTATGGTCACAAGTGTTAATTGCATCTGTGTAATCTGTACAAACTGCTCATTGTTTCATCCAACAGCACCTGGACTTTTTTCCTCCACTGACATGTTAGACTTTGGAACACTTAGAACAATGGGTAAGCTATATGTAACATAATTTTTGACTGGTTTTTTCTCCACCAGCCCTAATTTAGGACTTTTACAAGTTTTGGCACTGCCCCCTCCAACTACAAAATTGTGATTAATATTAATCTGCTAATAAATGCAATTGGGCATATGAAAGATCGCATATTTGAAGTGCGGAGAAAGATATGAAGATATGATTGATCATTGCAGCATTGCATACACACAACTTACATGTAAGCAGCTGTGAAATTAAAGCCTGAACAGGATTCAAACCCATGACCTCTGTGATATCAGTGCAGTGCTCTATCAACTCAGCTATAAAGCCATCTGTGAGCTGGTCACATTGTGAGTTCCTGATACATCCATAGATGATAATAGTATTGTTATTTAGTAATCTGATAATAATAATAACAACAACAACAACAACAACAACAACAACAATAATAATAATAATAATAATAATAATAATAACAATAATAATAATAATAATAATAATAATAATAATAATAACAAGAACCGCGGCGCGGTTGTAACCGTGCTTTAAAAATCACGGTTACTCACACTGTCCGACTCCGAGCAATGCAGAATACAAAGGAAAAGATGTAAGGGAAGGCTAACTTCGTCGTACAATAGATGGTGTGCTTATAACTCCGAACTCCGATGAAAGCTAAAACCACAAAGTGCATTAGTATGTCTTATTATGGCTAATTTTAGAACTCTTAGGGTTTTCCCCCTGCAAGTTCTGGCAAGTTCTTGTTTACCTCAGCAAAGAGCCCAAGAATTCACTTGAATTGCCCATAAATCCCACAAGAAATATTCGCAAATGTGCAAATAAATTAATGACCGATACTTGTGGCGGAATAGACTTGCAAAGTAAGCAGATGATTATTTGTCACGTAGCGAAAGGGAAACCTGCAACGTCAGCGCATTATGTGGCTGACGTCATACCTTTTTTAGAGCAGAGTGCACTATTGAGATAGTTTGGGGATTGACGGCGCTAAAGCACTATGACATTAAAGTGTAAAGTTTAATGTTTGTTTAATTAATTAACTCCAATTAATTAATTCGCTTTGTTTTGAGGAGGTGGGGTAGGTACCTTTAATTGCTACGTAAAACGTACTACCTTAAATGACATCGTGGATAACATCACAAAACTGCATATGGTTCCAATATTCTCTTGTTATCCTAGTGGTACTATTCTCTTAAGAACAACAGCAATTTACCCGAAGCGCATGCCCAGATTGATTAGCATTGTGTTAAGTATATTTTAGGCAAATTAAACAATACATTTCATGTACACAATTATACACGAACGTTAAGTGCTTTTCCGTATGTAAGAACACAACATGTAAGACGCATGCGCTCTACGATTGTCAGCATGATACAATCCGTTCTCTAGTTCAGATTCATGTGTGCGATACCACCCTCTCGTCTTAACGGACGATAGCTGTTATAGCTTCAAGTAATATCAGTTCTTCCTTTTAGTGCAAAGAACGCTTCTCTGACAGCGTATCTTTTGGAATCATCCCTACGATAATATATCTCGGTTCAAAAACGTCGTGTGCTGTTTTCAAACTATTTTGTGTTTGCTATCCTCTAAAGAGGGAAACGAATAGATCTCCTCAGTCGCTTGTTTATTTTATCCCCTATGAAAGAGAACAAGAAGTTCTTAAATGTATTCACCCGAAACATTTCGGAGTTAGTGGCATTAAAATTACTAATGTCATGACAAAAGAAACTCCTCAAATATTGCTTTAGACACTGTGGCACTTACGGAAACCGCAAATAAATTTAGTAAGTCTTTGAGCAGACTCATTCACCGATGTAGGATATAATATCGGTCACCTTAAAACGCTTCTCGGTTGTATTAATCGACATCGATAACATTGTGTATTTTGAACTGGTTCATTGTTAAAACCAACGGTGGTAACATAATAACAACGTGCTATTTCGAGAGACGAGGTGACCATTTGATAATTTAATTAGTAATTGTTTATCGATGAAATGAAAATTTGCCTCTTGAATGAAACAAAATCATTCCTCTTCCATTTTTTTTTCATAAGTCAATAACATTATTTCATCTTTCTCTAGCAGGAAATGAGCGAGAATATCTTCATTTGTATGGTTTTTTTTTTTGAGAAAACAAGGGTATCATGTTACAAACCTTACGAGGAAAACGAAAGTATCAAGTTACAAATGTTGACGTTGAAAAAAATAAAATTATCACGTTTGCTAGTTTAACGTATTAACGAATTTAAAATGAACGAAATTCAACGTAAAACACCAGAGTAAAATTTAAAATCGTCTTTACAAACAGTAATTGTAAGTTATTTTTGAGCTTTGAACTAACAGGTTACATATAGGGAGCGGATGACTCAAAAAGTACTGGTAATCCTGCAAAATACCCTGTACTATCTGAGATTGTCTCACTAGTTAGCGTACGTGATATTAACTTCAAATCCAACGCTTTGATAAAGCCGGAAAAATGTATTTTACACACAGTAAAGACAAAACATTCACCCGAACATCTACCTTCACGTTTCTTGTCTGCAAGCAGTCCTTGTTGATTCACTGGTGACTATAGACATGCAATCAACTGATCAATCTGTAGCACAACAACTGACAACGACTAAACCGTCACGAACTGTTTACTCCCTGTAGCCGATTGCACCATAAGGCGTAAATGTTGCGAAATCTTCGATGACGTAATGGTCTTAATCAGGAACTATTTCTAAGATATGTCTGCGTATGAACGGCACGAACAATTCGACACCAAGGCTATAAACAAAAGCTTTTTCTCTTTATAGTCGCAATTAAAGTTTTCTTTACGAGTAAGAAGCTAGCGAGGTAGTCACGCGAGTCACATAATTCAAGAGTTACGCTGTCCACGGCTATTTTTAGTACGGTGGTTATTTCCGTACCAATGACGTAATCCTTGCACATTCTGACACGTTCTTTTGCTTCGGATCGAACGCTTTGATGAAACCCAAAAAAATATATTTCACACACAATAAAGAACATGATACTTGTAACATTTTCGTGTACTGATGTTCAGTCAAAAGTTTTTGGAGAATAAACATTACAGGTTGCGTGATTCAAAGTCCCGACCGAGACTTGGCCGAGCAGAGGTCTGCGTCTGGTCACCGACAAAACTAAAAAAAATAATCCGAAGGTAAAACATTAACCGCGCACACCTACGGCTGCGCGGTTAATAATTTATAATTAAAGTAATCTTTATTAAAGTCTTATAAAATCCTAAATAGAAAGCTTTGATAATGTTTTTATAATATGCGTTTCTATGCTAAAATAATAATAATAATAGTAATAATAATAATAATAATAATAATAATAATAATAATAATAATAATAATAATACAATTCAAACTTTATTAAAATATCACAATAAATTACAAGATTAAAAAGAAAGGCTAAAAGAACATTTGAGTTATTATTATTATTATTATTATTATTATTATTATTATACTTACTTATACTCAGTGATAATAATTTATATGATAAAAAAGAAGAAAAGAACTATAGTCTCATAATAATAATAATAATAATAATAATAATAATAATAATAATAATAATAATGGTGAATTGAAAAAAATGAAAATCAAGAGATCTTTTGTTCTTCAACATGGGCACTGTTGATGTGTGTTATTGACTGGTCCTTGCTGTTAAAAAAATCAAACTGCATGAGAGCTAACTGGTCAGGGACACCAGACTATTCACTGTAATGCTCCAGGCAATGTGCATGAAACATGTAAACATAGCTGCAGTGTTTTGTCTCACTAGATGTTGTTACTTACTGTCTTGTATAATCATCTTTTTTTTTTCAGATGAACCCAAAAGTATTGGACTATATCTTCTAAATGCTGGTCACAAGCAAGTTCATATTTCGGTTAGCGATAAGTTCCGTTTGGATGTATTTTGTACTTTTTTCTTATTTTCTACGTACAGTAGACTCTATGATCTTAATAATTAAGTTCTGTCTTGGTTACAACCTTTTGTGAAATAAGGCGTTTGTATTTTATAGGCAATATCTGTAGAACCACCAAACAGTGCATTGTCTATAATTTTCACTGTAAGTAGAAATTCTTAGTTTCCTTTAATTTGACTTTGTACATTAATTAGTGCGATCCATATTATTATTATTAATGATTATTATTCATTGCATACAAGGGGAAAAATCCTGGACAGGTGGTGCAGAAAAAGGACACTGCCTTGCAAGGAACATTTTTCATCCCTGCTTAAGAACCTTGTGAGAAAACAATTTGCAGAAACAGCATTAAAATAGAAACACAACTGTCTTACGTAACCTGTCTGTGCAATGTGCCTTGAGAACATGAAAAGAAACTGATCAAGGAGCAGGGACTTTAGGGAGGTGGAAGAATGTTTCAGTTAAGTTGAAATGATTATCGTGAAGTACTGTGGAACCCTGTCTTACAGCCACCTGTTATGACATTCACTTTATTGTGGTCCCAACAAAAGCTTAGTCAGTTGTTTTCATTTTCTGGCCTGCTGGTGACTAGGTTAACAGGGTTCCACATTGATTTGGTGTGTGGGATCTAAAACTTGAATGAACTATTTAATAATGTGCCTTGTGGAAACATTCAGAGTGATAATTAATTCAATCATTCTTTTCCTTCTTTTCATACTCAGCCCACTCTATTAAAGCCAGGATCAAAATACATCAAAATAGCAACTGCTACATATTCCGGTTAGAATATTATAAATAGCTTAAAGTGCCTATAGCCTCCCAAATATATTTTTGGCCAGATTCAATCTTTGTATTGTAAGGGTAAAAACATGAAAAAAAATAATTCTTTTTGGTTAAAACTGTGACTGATGTCCTGAAATAACCCGGCTCCTTTTGACCAATTCTTTGACATGGTAATGGTTTATTTCTTAATTACAGTGATGAAAGCATTAAATATTTTCAACCTTATGATCTGAAAAATGGAAATATATTTTGAACTTCAAACAATTTGTGGGGTTTTGGGTGTTTTATAGTTAGTCACTTAGTGGGGAGTGCATTTTTTCATTTTCCTTGGTCCAAATTTCCATGATTTGCAGTGACCCACTGTTAGTGGTCAACTCCTGGAGAAGTGTCACGGTCGTCTATTTAGAAAACAGCCCTAAGAAAATATGAGTGCTGATTGGTTATAGATCATGTTTCTATGGCTCGATAGGGACAAAGAACTAGAGCAAGCTGTTGATGTTAAGAGCATTTACATTTTGATGATCAAAATAAACAATTTTTTCCCTTTTTTCATCGCAGTGTTTTCTGAAAGAAATTGAAACCATTTTCTCTGTGTTTCTGTCGAGTTATAGAAACACACGTGAAAGTTTGGGAGAACTCAAAAAAGCTGTGGAAACACTCGCCTATGGCTTGCGTTCCCACAGCATTTTGCGTTCTCCCAAACTTCCACTTGTGTTTCTACATCTATAACTGGACAGAAACAGGGTACATGTACCGTGCATGCTTTCCATTTCTTAAATACCTTATTGTTATAACACTAAAGTCAAGCTGAGTCTAACGCATTTTTCCATTGACTGATTTATGGTTTCATGGCAATGGCTAAATTTATTTCTTGCCTGGTGGGCAACAATTAAGCTACAGTCTCCATTCTCCCACTAACTATAGGTTACTCTGACTTGTCGTTAACTTATAACATTATACTTAACTCCAGCTATCTAACAAAACACTAATCACTGCTCCCTTGGGAAACAGTTTGTTTGATTTTTCCTCATATCTTGAGGACCCTGAGGCAATTTGTATTATGTATTTTTAACTTTGTAGGAGCTTACAGTGTAGCTATAGATTGTCCCATTTTTTCCACAGCTTTCCATGTAAAGAGAAGTAGACAAACAAGTGGAAAACTGCTAATAAAGACAAACAGCAAAATTTCTCCTAAGCTAGAAATTCCATATCAAGTGAACATACTGCAGGGGTTAGTCAAAAGAACTTTATGCTATTTTATTTGTTATCAATCTTGCTAACTGTTGAAATTTCTGCATAGTTGACACAATTTTCTGTATCCCTCCACATAAAAAGTTACGTATAATTTTTCTGCACCCCATCAGATGTATGCATATGGTATGTTGACTCCTTGTTTGTTGAGCTAACTTCTAACTATCAAGTTGTCAATGGTTCTACAGGTCTCCTAACTTTCATTTTTATCTTGAAATTGGATTTCAGGACAATAGCATATTCTGTTAGCAAGACAAGATTCTTTGTAGGAAAGCCTCCATTTGTTCCTGTTTCAAGGGAACTTCCTATCACAAACACATTTGGCTTCACAATGATAATTTATGATGCTGCCTTTCCAGCTGAGATGGAAAATGTATTTTCTGTAAGTACAAGATTTTGTTAAAATTCTTATCTTTTTTTTTTTTTTTTTTTTTGCAAGATACCCTGATTGCTCAGATGGCATTTATCTTTCTGAACTGACTGTGGATTACCCTTTATTTTGTAACAATTATTGTTTAAAGGAACACAGTCAGCTGGTGCACATGCACAATAGATACCATTTCATAGTTAATTTGCATATCAGAGACACAATCCATACGGTTTTTTAACCAAATATGATAAAAACAATGTAGGATAAGCAAAAGCACACTCAAAAACAGGTTTTATAGAAAATGATTGAAAATCAAGAAAAACACTGCAGCGATTGTAGCGGAAATGTAGATGTACTTTGATTTCAGATTAGGGTGAACTCTTTTTTAAGTGAGAAAACTAGTGTCCAGGTCAGCGTGGTCCCAAAGCTGACTGTGTCCTTTTAATCTGGAGACTTTTGAGATGAAAAATTGATGAGAAAATTTGACAAATGATTTTTTTTTAATTACATTACAAATAGACATTGAGTGTCTCACTGGTGCCCTGATTTCAACCCATGCCCATGAATGATGGTTGTTTTGCTTTTGTTTGCAGATTGTAAATTTTACCAAACCAGCCATGATACCACCTCAGAGTACAGTGACACCTTTCTATGTTCAGTTCCTAGCCAATGGTTCAGACATGGCTTTCTCAACCATTCTTAGAGTGTACACAAATGCATCCATATTTACTGTGCCTATCCACTGCTTTGATGGAAAACTCAAGGTTAGCAGTGTATGTTGCATTCAGGGATCATGTACATGCATGTACATTTAGACCCCAGAATGGCTTAGCGAGTCATTAGTCAAGAATTCTGCATAGTTCTTGATGTAACAAATTCAATCTAAGTTGAATGTTTGGACATCCTCCTGTACAGGGTAGTGTGGCATTTATAGCTTCTAGCAACTTGCACATGAAAAATTTGTCGTAACTTGATGTCAAAATTAAATGCCAGTTTAAACTTTCAATTTCAACAAACTCTGTTGTCTGGCAGTGGAAAGTGATGTGAAGACGGCGTGACTTTCAGTACAGAGGTGATGTCGTCTCAGCCATTAATATTCACTTGGTCATTTTGTTTCAGTATGTTGTGGATGGCTTGGAGGAAGATGTAGTTGACTATGGCACAGTGGGAACAGGAGAGAATAGAACAAAAATTCTTAAAATCTACAACAGTAATCCAATAGAGGTACAGCTGAAAACATTAAAGGCTGCTGCCTAACAGGAGCCCGGCAGCCTGGGGCACCCAAGAAAGTCTGTTGGGTGCCTAAGTTTTTGAAGCATCTCCCAAAACATTACTTGTTGGGTTCCTACTGTAACTTTTTGGCTTTTGTCCTTCTGGGCTCCTTGAAATATTGTTAGGCAACAGCCTTGACATTACTAAAAGCTGAAACTGTTTACATCCCCGACATGTCTTCAATCTCGTAAAAAAAGCCTTAGTACACAGCTAAGCAATGGATATCTTTGTATTCCACAGGTCACTATTTACAGAATTGTATGTAATCTTCAGTTTACAAAAATTAGGCTATTAGAAATCAGATCTAATAATGAGAGCAAGCAATTTAAAGGGAATCATAATCAGTCCAGTACCACTGATCAGCCACTGAACAGCGAAGCTGAAGATGGCAAGGTAAGAATTGTCCAGAATAATTTTGTTGGATTTGGCAGGGTGCAAAGAAAACCATTTTGGGGGGCTTGCCCTTTGAGCATGCTGTAACTATGATGTACTAGCCTGCAGGAAACAACAGTAACCCCCTCCCCCCTTCAGGAAACAACATTAGCCTCCCCCCCCTCCCCGAAAAAAAAATTACGGTATTTCTGTAATTTGCATGTCTTCAATTTTCTCCAAGTAACTTCATTTGCCCATTCCAAGGATACCCAGATCAGAGTGATTTGCTCAGTGGAGCCTGAAATACTGTTTGCACAAAATGCTCAGAAATGTGACTGGAAAGCTTGAAGCAAAATTGCCTGTGACTGCACATAGCTACTCCATGGTAAAATTTTCCTGTTTCAATGACTCTCTCAGAATATTTTGAACTGGAAGCAAGTGCAGTAGAAGGTCAATCACTGAAAAGGAGAAAAAGGAAAGGTGGAAAAAAATGAAAAAAAACAAAAAGCCCGATAGCGTAGGTCACTTTCTAGTCTTAAAACTTGAAATTTTTATTTCTGTGCATGCCCAAGCAAAAATGTCATAAAACATGATGCTAGTTAAAGAAAATCATGTTGTCGTGTTGCCGTGGATCGGAGTTAATTTGGCTCATTTCTAGGTTGAAAATCTCCAAAATGTCCAAAAATGCATGTTTTGAGAATCCAGTAGCCTGAATACAAAATCCACCAGCCCAGGGCCATTGGGCAAGACTTTATCTGCACACCGTTTTGAATTGTAGTTGCAAATCCTGCTTAAAAACTAATTTTGTCTGTACATCTGTTTAAAGATTTGATCTTTTGCTTGACTTTCAGGTTTCTATCAAGCCAGGCTATGTAACATATTTTAGTGTGGAGGTTTCTGTGCCCAAGAGAGAGGGTCAATATATTGGAGAAATAGAAATGGAAACAGATTATGAGGTGAGTAGAGATGTCTCGTTTCCAGTTCTATGCATAAATGGGGAAATCTTACAATTGTTTTAATTTAAGCAAGCTACTATTTTCAACTAGCTTATTCAATTTTGTTAGACCAGGGAATGATATTTTGAAATGCAATGCAATGGCAGTGTTAGCCACAGAATTTTTATACCTGGGCTAGATTGAGCATTGTACGTGTATTTTGGAAGTGGCAATAGCAGCATTAGCTAGAGGACCTTTCTACAAGCAGCTAAAACACTATCCTTGTCAGACCTCTGGCAATTACGTTTCTCGCATTGCAGACCTGCACAAGAGTTGATAACACTTTATCCATAATTTTACTATCTAGTGGCTGGATTGGTATAACAGAATAAATACAGTGTAGACTGCACTATCTTCTAGACCTGGTTTGACAAGTAAAATAATATTACGTACGTCTATCCTTTGAATGCCTGGAACCTGAAATGGAGTTAAATGGGGCAGCAGTCAAGCTTTACATTTATTTTACAGATTCTTCATATCCCTCTTTACTTAAAGTCAATGGATGGAAAGATAGTTTCCTCTCCTGCCTCCATAGTTTTCCAACCTGGATTTCCAGTAAGTAGTCAGCTTGTATGTTCTCAAAGAAACCTTTGAATAACAACATCTTTATTTTCTCATTATAAATATGAATACTAGGGCATTTTGTATACCACAGATTGGGATTTTTGTGAATAACATGTAATCTAATAGCAAGAAAACCACCTTACATATTATATTAATCAAATTTGGACAAAATATTTCCAGCTCAGAGGTCCAACCTTTTGTGGGAGAGCTCTAAAAATTGTTTTCTTAATTCCCAAATTACTTTCATGTACACTGTTTGCAAGTATCTTGTGTTTACAATTATAATGCTGCACACTTGCTGTTTTGTGTTTCCTAATAATTATTGTCCTGTTGTCTTTCAGGGTCAAATTGTGAATCACACTCTCTCACTGTTAAGTTCCTTCTCCAACACTCTGAAGCTAGTGTCTGTCAAGCCTCATCCTTTAAATGATCAATTTTCGTTTGAGCCTGTGAGTTCTGAGATGCTCTTACTACCCAATGAGAGAGTCCAGGTTTGTGCTGTTAACAGTTAAATGTGATTCAGCCCTGCTAGCAAGTATTTTTCTTAACTTTGTGCCAATTCTCCATTCAAATACTGGCATTTTATTGTAACGGAGAGACACAAAATTAATATGCACGCACTGAACGTTTGAATTAATCAATTTACCACCAACAGCGGTTTAGCAGTTGATAGAAAATACATGTACTTGACAGAAAGCAAGTCGGCTTGATTTGAAGTCACTCAGTCTTGTCCTGTTTTCCTGAATTTCCCACAACAGCGTAATAAGTGAAAAACACTGAACCTTTTCAAGAAGAATTTGCACAAATTTCTTGGTTATGACAATTTTCATTTTGACTTGATAAGGCACTCACACTACATGTACATGGTCAATGCACGACCAAGCCATGTCATCTGTGACTTTTCATGTTTTCCTTTTATCAATTTCTCGATCCTGAAAGGTCTTAGAAAGATCTTGCATAGAATGGACCAACTGCTTGCCTGCAGTTGAAATTGTTTTAATGTGATGTACAACAGTTTAGATTGTTTTATTATCCAACTGCACTTCATAGAGTACAAATAACGCCCAAAACAAGTACAAATATCATGCGGTATTTGTACTCCAGAGGACCGGTTAGACAGGTTTGTTTGCTGTTGACCAATCAGTGAGCTGGATTTCCTGCGCCAATCCCGTTTCCCTTCTTATAGTTCTTTCACCCATTCCCTGTAAATATTCGCGAAATTTGTCAGCACAAACATAACAATTTGGCGTGTTGGATAATAAATATCTTATTAGACGTTTTGTTGTGTAGTATCACTGAGAATTTTTACTCGTTGTTTGTATTTTGACTCGCCCTACGGGCTCGTCGAAATACAGCAGAACTCATAAAAATACTCAGCGATACTACACAACAAAACGTCTAATAAGATATATTTACTAGTTTGAGATCGACTAAGTAGTCTAATTGGTAAGTAATTGGTTTGGTTTTGGTGTTATGACACAATTGAAAACTGCTTTTATTATAAAATAATTTGTTGCTACTTTCAACATTTAATATACAATTATTTGCTATTTTTAGGTTGGACAGTTATTTTATGATCCACTGAAAGGGTGTAAAACTCAATGTTATACAGGAATACATGCAAGTAAGATATGATTTTAAAAATTTTTTTTTGATCTTCTAATGTTGAGAACTGTAGTGAACTAAGTAGTCAGCCCTCATATGCAGATACTTTCTAGGCTAGTTTTCTTAGGACATCCACTAAATAAGCCAAGAGCCTATGTTCGTCAAATATCTGAAACAAAAGTTTAATTGCCAAAGTGAAACTTTTTTTTTGTTGTTGATACCTGATACATTTTTTGAGGACGTGACCAGCAGTCGGATAGACCCTTGCGATTTTATGGTGTGAACAACCTTGGAAAATTCTTCTACTACAAATCCACAATAACTTTAAGAATCGCTTGGCTATTGGCTTCTCATCAGGTTTGAATGAAGCTGTTTGTCGCAGTTCGATAAATGTCTTAAACTGCCGATGTACGCATAAATTTTTCCAAGGGTCAAGCACGTGCCGATTTTATAGTATGCCCACGCTCGAATATTTCATCATCCTGCGAACGAACATAATTTTTCGACTTGCTTTACGTCTACATTTCTAAAAAATCATCAAAGGCCATCAAAAAGTTTAAAAGAATTTTTCAGCGGAAATTCTGTGAAAATTTCAGACTGCCGCCCTTTTCAATAGTTCATTTACTAGTAAGACCTTACCCGGCTGCCGGGCATTTACATGTAGATAAAAATCGCTTGACATTTCTAAACAAAGATCTACTATTCCAACAAGAATTGGATTACTTTTTGTGTTAAAATTCTATCAGACTGCTGGATATGTAGGTTTTTGAAAATACTTCCCGGCTGCCAGGTGTCTAGACGCAATAACGATCAGATCTTGAAAAAATATAAATCTCACGATGTTGTCTGTTGTTTTTTTTCAGGGCGTCAATTGAAAACCCGTTATCTTTATCTGTTGATTTTTCGAAATGCAAATCATTTTATTCGTAAGTTGAAAGAATCCAAACAAACAAAACAAAATGGTCTGAAATTAACTGTCGCTATATTTAGCCGGTACGAAAGAATTAAAACTTGTCTGCTCCTTGAAAACAAATCATATTCATACCGAATGTTACCTTTAGGAAAGATCGTCAACTTCCTTTCACACAGTAACAAAAGAAGCAAACAATAACCAAGCTCATACATACTAATGCGTTTACTTCAACGCGTTATAACGCGAAGTTGAAACGCAGTCTAACGCAGCAAAACGCGTGCGCGCGTTTAACCCTTCGCGTTAAGAACGCACGTTCGATGTTCGTTTAGTTCTGAGCGGTACTGTATTTTTAAATGGCACCCTGTCTGTCAGTGATAATATATGCAATGTTTGAGATCAGTACAAGGAACACTTGTCTATGTATTCTATTGTGTTTGCAGGTGACCAGTGGCTCACAAGTTTTTCCATGCCTTCCAATGTTGGGGAAATTGATAGTCAATTCATGGAAAAGAATCAGAAGTTGTTTTCTTCCTTAGAGCGATTAGGAAAGAATAAGTACGTCCTTGTGCAGTGAGGTTTCCCCCCTTTGAGTTTGTTGTAAAGCTAACACATAATCATTTGATTGTTTTATGTTCTTCCTCACCTAATGTTTGCCTTGTATGGCTTGTCACTTCAGTTTCCTTGTCATAATATTATCAATATTGAAATATAGAAAATCACTGGCATATGACAAATAAGTCCTGTTTTCCAATTTATAATTAATATTGTAATTCCCCTTTTCTTAACACTATTTCTTGCCTTCTCTTGCAGATTAAATATATCTTTTATAATAGATACAGATGTTGTTAAAGGGTTCCAAATCCCAGCACAAGCAAGTCTTTCATGGCCGTCGTTTTCATCAGACAAACCTGTAAAATTTCCTCTAACGCATCTTGGAAATTTTTCCACCAAATTCTTCACTCTGGAGAATCCAGCACATATCCCTGTCATGGCTCAGATTGTTCCCTTCTCTTTGTACCCTCAAGGTGTATGGGATTTGTTAGCTGATAGGTAAGGAATTACATTTTCTACAAAGAGTAGAAATTCATGGATCAGACTGTGTTATGAGGTAACATTGACAAGTTGTTAGAATGCCAGCATCAGACCTAAAAACCAAAGGTCGCAGATTCAAGTCTTGTCTTGGCCAATAGCTGGGACTGCCCTCAGCCACAGTCCCAAGTTCAGCTCCTCGCCTATGCTTGTGAGTAGCCAACGGGTCCGTCTCTTGTCAGTCAGGATTTTTGCAATCAAATTCGACGGGAAGGCCATATGATATTGTGTTGGTGTCCTGTGTTTGTGTTTTGAGGTGTCTTTTCTCTGTTGTGGACGCAAATTTGGTCCTCCAAAGATTATTCAGGGGCGTTGGCCTTGCTTTCATTATATCAGCCTTGCTTTAAGTTAACGCTTGTACTCGCATGGAAAACAGAAAACGTTTCCTTCGAGCATATCAAGAGAAATCAGATGTCTCAGATTAATTGCAAAATTCTGGCTACTCTACAGTGGAGAAAACCAGCGCATCAATGAAAAGGAGAACACAGTCCTAATGCAGACTGAATTGAGATTTTTATTGGACAACCGGCCGGTCTTGGACACAAAAGGTGGTCTCCGAGAGTCCATTTCGGTTTCTCAGTCAATCGCTTGCTTGTTTGTAGTTATGATTCTGGGCAGTGCAAACACAAACGTTGCCTGTTTTGTCGGATGCAAGATGGCACTTTTTTGTGATATGACTAGGACAATTATTCATTATGTTCATGCTGTCTATTGTTATCATCAGCGGAAATATTCGAGTCAGTCACAGGGAGTTTGTTTACGACTGAACAAGCATGCGATTGTGATGTTGGCTAATGTTTGTGCTTCCAGCAATTTTTAATAGACAGAATAATGTCTGTAAAATAGATACTTTTCAGTGAAAATCATAAAATTTCTCGGGAAATATTAAGGCAAATGTAAATATTTTAGTTCTGTTGAAATTGTGAGTCCCGGGAAACTGGTGCTGTCATACAGTGTGTCGACAAATCATAGTTTTTAGGCAAAAGAAGTGACATCTACTTGCCAACCAGAAAACGACAGGAAATACTGCATGGATTTTGTCATTGTGATATTAGTCTGTAAAACGTGGGTTGCTGATTTTTTTAAAAATGGCGATTTTAGCTATAGTTAGGAGACGAAAGTCCGCTGATGAAATCATTCAAGGTATTACAGTAAAGTTGTCGAACGCACTCCCTTAATCTTTGATTGCTACTAGTTAAACATGTTATGCCCATTTGCAGTGTTTGTGTCACTGTTTGTTTCCATTTACCCTGAAAATCCCCTTCTTCATTTAGCTGCTTTCTTTTGGTTTCATTAATTCTTTTTTACCAACGTACAAAAGCGTACTTGCAAAAACATATGTAGCATAGCTAAACAGTACACAGTAATGAAATGCATTGCATAAACACCTGCAATACATTGCCGGGATTTCATACCGTGGGGGCCTGGGTACAATCGGTGTATTATGGGATTAACAACACAAGACCCATATATTCAGGAAGAGCACACCGAGCTTTACAAAATCCTTAAGTTTCGTGTAAATTGCGCCAATATTGAACAAGATACAGCCATTCAAAAACGTAAAAATTTAGTAACAAATGTATGGATTGCCGGTCACTTGTCCGGAAATCCATACATTTTCCGGACAAGTGTCCGGTAATCCATACATTTGTTACTAAATTTTTACGTTTTTGAATGGCTGTATCTTGTTCAATATTGGCCTAATTAACACGAAACTTAAAGGTTTTGAAAAGCTCGGTGTGCTCTTTCTGAATATATGGGTCTTGTGTTGTTAATCCCATAATACACTGATTGTACCCAGGCCCCCGACGTATGAAATCCGGCAATTGATTTTCATGTGCAAGTTAACGCTGAACCCATTGTAAATGCTGAAGAGAGCGAGACTGACCACAAGAGCATTTGTGTTTAACTGTCTTTTTCTGTGGCACTTGCTTGTTTCAGGTTTGATGCAGAAGCTTATGGATTTGATCCAGATGATAACACTTTCTCAATTCCAGCGGAGGAGGTATGAACAACATCATCCGAAATCAAAAATTAAAATAAATACACCTTGATTTACCACCGTTTTCGTTGATACGCGACTTCCGAAAACAAAACACGCGCGGAAACGTTTCCGAAATTTCCGTCAATCGTACACGTTATCGACAGATTGGATCGAAATCCACCAATCACAGCCCGTTAGCATGACGTAAAGAAGGTCTGAAGGTCACACTAGTAGCTGTGATTGGTGGATTTCGATCCGATCTGTCGATAACACGCAAGACTGACGGAAATTTTGGAAACGTTTCCGCGAGTGTTTTGTTTTCGAAAGTCGCGTATCAACAAAAACGGTGGTAAAAAAGAAGTGGTGATGCCCAATTTATATGCTGCATATTTCGTAGCTATTGCTAATGTGGCTTCTTCTCTAAATATTGTATTGTTTTTTTTTTTAATTTTTTTATGTAACCTTCATTGTTTTCTCCTCAGGATGAATCAGCCACATTTAATAAAGAAATAGCTCACGCTCCTGGCACAGTAGTTACTGTCCTCAGTCCACGCTCTATTGTCAAGATACCTGTACAGTTTCAACCCAAAGATGAGCGACTCAAAACTTCTGTAATTCTCATTAGGTGGGGCTCTTTTTCTTCTCTTACCTTGCTGTGAACTCACTGTAAAGCTGGCGCTTTTGGCAAGAGTTAAACTACACATAGTTGTAATCGTCAGACAAATTCTAAATTCAAATGTTGTTGGATGGCTGTGCGACTCTCCGGAGTCTCGATTTTGGCTTGCTACCCTTAGAGAAAAGAACGGCACTGACAAGTTCTTGAAGTAACTTGACAAACTACTTGATTTGGGTGGGAGGGGATGAAGCGTGTGTGTTCGGGGTGGATACACCTGGAACCTTAGGAAGCTTAGTAATTCAGCTGTAACTAGACGCTTTCTCTGACTAATGTAGCTTTCTTCTGCATAGACACCTGCAGTAATTTCTTCTATTCCCCTCATTATTAATATTTTGGCTTTCAGAAACAATCTCACAGTCTTAGATGGAATAGTAGTCCAGGGACAAGGAGCCCGAGGAGAGTTTACTCTCAATGGCAAGAGGCCTGGGGCACAAAGCACTCTATTGTTTGAGATTAAACCAAGTCAGTTAAGCGGATTGTCACAGTGAGTTACTCTATCCTGATCTCACCTGGCCTTTATCAACAGTAACTGTGACGTAGGGAAGATTATTAATTCTCTCATTTCAATTTGTCAGATAATGGCAAACAAAAATCACCATGTTAACGAAGAGTTTAGTAGCTTTTGGATGGCCACACAGAAGGGTTTCATCATTACGTCAACGTGTGTAGACAGTCACTCCACTCGCGCATGCTGGATATGAGATGATAGGTAGCCAATAAGGCGCTATGAGTATCTAATATTCGACAAGTGCGAGTGGAAAACTAAAACAAAATAAAAATAAAAACGGCCCCAAAAATCACGCGTACGCTTACCATATTTGTACAGCATGTTATAATTGCTCATATACCATGATGGCTCAGCCAATGAAAACTCTTGAATTAGTAGTTTCGCATGAAAATTTAAATTGCTCAAGGTTTTAACCCTTGAATTTGAATCATGAAAAACTAAGGTTTGGTCGGCGCCGGACACTCCTAAAAGTTAGCACCATTGATCATGCATGCTCTTCATTAATCTCTTGATTTTGTTTAGTAGCAGCTCCCCGTTCGCGGTCTCTTCCATCCTTGTCAGTAATGAAGACAGTCACAGCGACAAATCCTGGTCAACTCGCTATGTTCATCAGCTCTCTCAGTATTAATGGCTACGAATGTGAAGGATTCGGCTTTAAAATCATGAATTGCAAGTCTTTTATCCTCAAACCAAATACATCAAGAAAGATAGAAATCACGTGAGTAAAATGCTATGTACTAAGCGGTTCGTAAGGAAAAGAAAATCTACATGTCAGTGTTGTAATTGAAGAGGCTCTTGTTCGAATGTTCTCAAACACCAGCTCTGGGCTTCGGACAGGTTACGTGTTTTGCGCAAAAATCAGTAGACAGTGCTGTTCTAAATCTCCAGCTTGACCATCTTTGTAAACTTTTAATTTGTTTCGTAAAGAAAGCAGTCTAGCATCAAGAAACGGAGTTGTAGAGAGGTACGGTATGTCTCGGTGTCACTCTTACGAGGCAGTGGGCTAGCGAACGAGCGGGGGAAAGAAATCTTCTCTTGGACGGTTAAGAATTAAGTGAGTCTTTTTTGTGTTTTCAGGTTCACACCAGACTTTTCAATGTCTCGAGTAACTCGCAAACTAGAAGTGAAAACCACCCTCGGTCCTGTGATGGAGTTCACGCTGGTAGCAACAATTCCCACTCACCTCCTTCCCCTATGTTCCACGGCTCTTGGCCGCAATTCCTGGGAGCCAGTCGTTCAAGGAGTCGCTGTTGTACTCATGGGTGTGGTCTTCTTAGCTGTTGTTATTGCCGCTTACGCTGAGGCGCGCAGGCTCGTGTTCCTTTCGCATCCGGAAATCCAACTGCTACAAATGAAAGAAGAACGAGGGCCGATATTTGATTTGAATGCCATTGCTGGAGTCAAGAAACACAAGTGAGTGGAACGTTAATTTTTTCACCCATATGAATCCCATTTATTTTGAAAAAACATGTCTCGTTGCATCCCCCAACAGATAGAAGTGATGAAAAGTTGATTTTTGCATTGCAAGATCTGCTCTTGTATTTTTGTTTTGAAACATTTTGGGTCGCTTTTGATCCCAACGAAACAGTTCAGGTTTCGTATATTCTGCGTCAAGCCGAGGGCTGGCATTGTAAGTCGAGGTCCTGCGTAGTTAGCAGTTCAGTGCTAAGTCTAGATCTCGTGTTATAAGGGAAGATCTCATGTTATTGGTACAATACTGTTTATCAGTCAGTGACAGTCATACATCACTCACTAGCTACCTCAGGTGAAAAAAACCTTTTGTTTGGTTTTGTTGTCTTTGTCTTATATGCAGAGTTCCCGTCAGAGAAGAACCAATAGTTGGACAGAAAAGAATCAGAAGAGAACCTCAGCGAGACGGCAGTAGCAGAGAAACTACTCCTGTAACACCGGACAGACCATCAAGCTGCGACATTGTCACGACTAGCTTAACTAATAATCTACCCACAAATAATAATATCAAAAATGTCACAGCCAATACGACAAGGCAAGATAACAATGGAACACGAAATCGAAACGCAAGAAGTGAAATGACGGTAAAAACCCTGTCGGGTACGGCTGAAAGCACGGAACCTGGGGCTGCCAGGTCGTCAAGCCATCCCAGTGAAAGCAAAACGCAAGGGGGAAAAGACAACCAAAGCAAATCTAGATGTACTGCAGAGAGTCGTATAAAAAGCAGTACGGATACAACTGGAAACACCACTCGAAAGATCACTGAACCAAAGAAAAACGAACAAAGAGCACTTGAGGAGAACAGAAAAACAGAAGAGAAGAATAAATCACTCCCTGAAGGCATTAACGATGAAATTATCAGTGTAGTCATTCCAAACAAGTGCGAGTCGGCGCCTAAAAGAGACTATAAGGAATCTAAAGAACCGAAAGGAAAGCAGAAACGAAAAACCAAAGCTATCGGCAAGAGAGAGGAGAAAGACAAGAAAGTAAAGGCTAAAGAAACTACAGCGGTGAAGGGTAAAGACGAGGAAGGAGGGTTATCAGATGACAGTGGCAGTGATGGATCGTCAGACAAATCCACGCCAGAGGTTAAAATACAACAGCCAAAGGAGACAAACAGGACAAGACAACCTGGTAATGTACCTACAGACACACATGTTTACCTCAGAGAACACCAGCAACAGCAGCAGCACGGCACTGCAGCCAAACCTGTGAGTCATACCACAGCTTCTGCTGAGTCAGGTGATGCGTACAAAGAAAGAGGGAAGGCTCGCAAGACCCACACCACAGCGGAGAATGCCAAGTCAAAGAAAGGGGAAGTGCAAGCGGTCAACGGAGCAGCGCGACCCAAGAGTTTGGAGGTTCCAGCGAAAGGCCAGAACAGCGGACAAGTCAACAAAAGTCAAAGCAGCGCCAGTAGTCCAGACAGTTTAAAACCAAGTGAATTCCGCCATCCTGGTGCAACTTCTCCACATGCCATTGCTGCCGCTGTTATGTCACTAGCTCTGGGCAAGAACATGCAAGCCTCTTCAAAAGAGAATAACTTTGATGAGCAGGAGCTTAACAAGAAAAAGGCGTACACCAAGACCTCTGCACTATCACCTGCGCTGTCTGATTCACCACCTCCCACCTCTCCCACTATGTTGAGTGGCAGCAGCCGAAGTAGTAGCTACAGCAGCATCGTCAGCAGTGATAGTTCGAATGGCGTGGAGCAGGTGAAGCCCCCGGTGGTGAAGGGCAACAAGACTCGTGTCAAGAGTACCAAGTCAGCACCTATTGAGGCTGGGCCCGGTCCGTCTTGGTCATCAGCAGGTAAGTCAATGTCGCACTGTTACTGTGAAATGAATGTGTCTAACAGATGGAGTGAGTGAAACGCGAATCTATTTCATATAACGTGCTTGTGTACCATTTTCCGAGTATCTGAATAAATGAATGCGTTCGCGTCTCTTGAAAACGACAGTTGAGTTCTAGTAGCTTATTATCGTGAAAACATCGCCCAGGGTTTTCTCTTTTGCGTAATTCATTTAAGTTTCTTGTGGCATCGACTCCAGGTAACGGGAGTTGACGGAGTCGATGTATCCTTTACATAATAAATATATTTCACTCCCACTTTCACTTTCACTGCTTCAGATCGCGAGAGGCCAGAGCCAAAAGTGAGATTTTGACACTGATCGTGACAAAAATAAATGGATGCTACCAACGTAACGTTGATTAAGGTCCCTATTAGAATTGTTGCGTTGAATGGCAGGGCAAAGTGTGATTTCTGTATCATCAATGAGAGTTTGTTAGTTGGGAGACAAAATGTGTCAGTTCGTATTAAAAGAGGTTTCCGTATACTAAGAGTTTGAGTTGAGAGGAAAACGGATGTGCATTCCACTGGAATCTACAAAACTGGCCGTTATAACAAGGTGTTCTTAAAAGCCATGTTGGGTCAGTATTGTTTTGGAAACACTTATATGGCGGCCTTGGGTGTTTTTTTTTTTGGTTAATGCCAGTTATTTTTCCCATGTTTTCCCAGGTTCTAGGAAATCTGTTAAAGCAGGTGATGACCTTGGCCTATCTACCCTGAGGCGAAACCCTTGGTCCATGTCGTCAGACTCTCAAAAATCGCCGCGTAGCCCGGCTGGCGAGCGACCTGGAGCAGCCTCTCAGTATCGTCCCCCACACAGACCTTCCTTGCCTGAGAATCAGCCATTCCACCGAGGTGGCTTGACGAAGCAAGGGTCTCAAGGCGAACAAAAGTTTGGCTTATTTGACCTGAGTGATTATGGCCTTTCGGACAATGGTGCTTCACGGAATAGAGGCCACCCTTCCTTGTGGACCAGCAGCGACCAGTGCTATAACAACCCTGACAGTCTGTTTAGCTCTTCGTCTCGCGCTTCAGACGAGCAGTTTCCTGGGAAGAGTGCCCGACATTCCAACAACTGGGTGAACTTCTTGGATGCCAGTAACACTAACAGTGGCGTGGTGTCCAATAGCAAGACAATGGCCGAGATCTGGGACGTGGGTAACTCCCCTCTGGACAGTGATGGATGGTCCATATACTCACCAGGGCCTGCAGCTCCGGGTCAGGTTGTGAGTTCAGAGGCAGATGCTGTCGATGCCTTGTTCAGTCAGATACCAGACTGGTCTGGAGCAGGAGCTGTACCTGAGCCGCCCCCATTCAGCACACAAGAGGTATCCTGGACACCGCCACCTGACGTGTCCACAATCTGGGGCGGCGGATACCTTGGTGCAACCTCCACTGCAGAGTCCTTCCCTACTTCATCTGGGGCTTCTTTCGTCGCCTATCCAGCACAGCCGCAACAGAACCAAGATTCACTGCCAACATTTGATCCTCTCCTCGGAAGCAGCATCTGGAATCCGTCTAGTGCGTCATCTACTTGGTCCCCCACCTCAGAATAAGTAACGTCAACTACAACAAGTCCCGTGTTCAACAATTCGAGATTTTCAGATTTGACATTTTCACTTGTTCTTAGTAAGTTTTTCTGTGGAAAAGCTCTCAAAAGGTGAACTCCAGAGTTATAATCCTGTCTCTTCTCAAAACCTTTGTTCCTTACTTTGATAGTTTCCTTATACTAGAACATCCACAAGATTCGTTTCTATTCGATGTGGCCTTATTTCACGATCGAAATGTTCTCGTTGAAACCGTGGTAAAGTTATGGTTGTAACTTCTTTGTTTTCTAGAGACGGGATTATCCTTGGAAAATCACCCTAGGGAGGAGGGGCCATCAATTTTTTGACGGGAGTGGGAAGGGTCGGTATTTTGTGGGGCATGAAATGTTTTATTCCACCTTTAAGTTGTGTGTGATCTATGGATTTTTTTGCGGGCCGCAGCTTGTACTGGAATCTTTTTATAGTCAAACACAAGGCCTGAATAGTAGAAATCACTTGCAGGATTTTTTCCCCATGGCTGCCCTTGCACGATATTTTTTTTTTTAAAAGCAGTTTTTGCTGTAAGTGAATTTCTTTGGGAAAGTGTTCAATCCGCCCTCCCTCCCCCCCGAAAACTTAATGGTCCGTCCCTTGTATGCTCATTTTGAGAAGTTCAGGTATGGTAATAAAAAGGACTAAGTCAAGTAGGACAAGAAAAAGAGTAGCTTATAATTAAGAAAATTTGATGGCGTTTTCGGTTACTATTCAGATGTTATGATATGGAGTGGTTGGTAATACGTACCAGGAAAGGTTATTGATTTGTCAAGGTGAAGGTCATTGACGCTAAAAATGGTTGTTGTCTTCACTGCTTAGGTTTTGAAGTGGGAACTACTTGTTTCTGTTGTTCGTAAAAAACGGATTTAGCATCGAAGATGCTACTGGCAACCTTAGATTGTGTTCCAGGCGTGCGCGGCGAGTTGTAGTCGCGTGCTTTAGCCTCTAACTGGTGGGTGCGAGGCAAAATGCTGGCTTGATTGTATCTCCTAAAAAGAGCGAGAGAGATTCATTGGTTTACTTAGTCAACGCAAATTAAGCATTAAGAAAACGTATTTTCATTTCAGAAGTCAGTCACACTTGAAAATGAACTCCGAACTTTGCTAGGATTAGCTTGGCTCGAAGAGTATAATCCCCAGTGAACCCCTGTTAGTAGGTCGCTGATGCTGACAGCAGCTTTAACCAGCGTAACCCTAGTGCCAGGCGTTCCTCTTCTCTGAGCTACCGTAGCGAAGAGGAGACCTGGTACTAGGGTTTGTGACGGCGCGCTTGTATGCCTGCCGCAGTCTTTATTAGACCGCTGTTCCGTTATTTATATGAAGACCCAGTTATTTATTGTTTTCCAGAAGTTTTGATATATAAAAGAGTAACTAAAAGTGAGTGCAAAGTGAGTTATTTGGGTGCTTTTTATGCTGACACCATTTTGTACTGTAGAGGATTTTATAAGAATTGTTGCTAAATAAAGTTTTGTAAAATCAGAGGTCAATAACTAGTTTGCCTGTTTTTTTTTTTCTGGCAAATTTTCACTTCTTAGCCACAACATTAAGCAGAACCTGGTTTTAATACCTTGTGGGATTCGAAAGCATTTGGATTTTTCTTTTTTGCGATTACCCGTTCTCAACCTTTCTCTTGCCCCTTTCCTTTCTTTGTCTCGGTCCTTTTACGCTCGCTGTCTTTTGCGTTGCATATTCTTTCTGCCTGCCGTGAAAACTTGGGTGTAAATTATGGGCAAAGCCTAGACATAGGACCTTGATTCAACTGTAGGTATAATGGGCCATTTTTGCACCAAATCTGATAACGTTTTTCAAATTGCTACGTCAGAAATTTCGTCGATATTCAAAACTGGCCGTTGTACGGAAAGGTATATACTAGCTGTACTATCTATCTGTCAAGAATATCTTGTGACGTCACAAGTGGTACAAGGAGCATGGCCATAAAGTACGCGTATATGCGTAGTTGGGCGTCAAAGGGCGCCATAGGATGAAAAAACCCTAACCGCGCTCTTTGCAGCAAAAACTGAGGAAAAATCTCGGCCCTATGGATACAACTCCCCGGATCTGCTGGACATGTACATATTCTCTGTATTCACCCGTCATGTGATCAAAACTAAAAATCGTAACCATTCAATGAATAAAGTCAAGCATCTGGGCTACGAGAGATGATTGATTTGTTGTTTATACTCGTTAAAGCTCTCGGTGGTTTTCTTGCATTTGTCCTCTGCAAAATTTAAACTTTCTTTGAGATCGTTTATGTCGCGATATGCTGAGGCTTGAGCACTTTCTAGGGACTGAATTCTTGAATCCATTCCTGCAAGGGTTTCTTGTAGGATTTTAACTGATTTTTCAATTGCGTCGAGCTTTTCTAGCTTTGTTAAAATCGCTTGGAGCTTTTCTTCTAGCTTCTCGGTCATTTCGAGCGCTGGCGACTGTTCAGTGACACCCTCGTGGTCGGTTACAACAATGAAAGCGTAGTTTTCGCGTCTTGGTTTCTTGTAATCGTGCGATACCAGAGGTGGAGGTGACGACTCTTCTGAAGATGAGGAATAGAATCGTTTCTTTTCTACTAGTTTTCGCAAAGTTTCGGCCATGAAAGGCCGGCAAAGTTGTAAGTTTTAGCGGCCGGCGACGAAACGCGTCTTCACTCGGCCATTCAGTGCTCCCCAGTCGCCTGGCTGGTGGCTCCTAAAATTTAAACAAGCTATCACGTTGACCGAATGCGTCGTTCTCTATGGATATCATAACAATATCAAAAACAAGCAGGCACTAAATGTCACTCTCCTCCTCGCTAAATATCACATTTTCGCTACCAGTTCATGCGACGGCAAGCTTTCTTTTGACAGCTTTCTTCTCCGCCTCCAAAACCACCTAGAGATTTTAAAACAAAGTTATACAGCCGCAAACAAATCACATCACTTTTTATCTATATACGGCAATCTGTTGTAATCCATTGATTCACTTCTGTTCCAACAAATTCTGCGTCATCTTACTAAAATAGACGTATTTGCTTTAGTTTGTTTTTCTGTTGTTTGTTGTTTTTTTTAGAATTAATATAGTCATTGCAACGTTGTCAGCATTGTCAAAGTAATGTAGTCATCGTAAAGTGGTATGTATTGTAAAAAGTAATGTAGTTTTTTGTAACTAAAAACTAAAACAGAGATTTGCAATTAAAAAAAAAAGAGATGATTGATTTCTAAACAACCGCGCCAAGAATCAGGTCTCTGCTGTTTTTCATTCGCGCGTTATTTGCAGAAGTGTGTTACCCACATTTATAGAGCTTTGTGTTGGAAACGCCATGTCTGAGCCCTTCTGAGGGGCACAAATATGGCGGCCGTAAAGTATCAAAAACAACTGTCACTGAGTTTTGCTACTGAAACGAAAAATGATTGCTCTAGAGATCTGACACATTGAAATAAATGCTTCTTTTAGTGCAAGAACCGTGTCGTTTGCAAAAACTAAAGTGATAACTCATCTTTTGACCTACGAGACTTTTCATGTCGCACAACGCAAAAGCTTGGAAATTCAAATGTGCTCTATTGCAAAAAGAAGAGGCTGTCGAGCTAAGACACTGAAACCTCTAGTTCGTTTTTTGTGTCACGCCAAAGCAACAATTACGTACAGCTACAAAGAACATCCTGGGGAACAACCAACGAGCATCCATAGGATGATTAAACCTCACACCACGCTCGTTGCAGCGAAAACTGAAGAAAAAACCTGGCCCTATGGACAGAACTCCCCCAACCTGCCGGGCACGGTGTTGAAAGAAAAATTATACATATAATTTGGACCCTAAAGATCGTGTGAGCAATAGACTGAATAGACGAGAATTAAAAATCGTCTTTAACATAGCCATCCTTGGCGTTTTCGCTCGCCCAACGACCATGACGCTTGAATAGTCTATCAGGAATTCCTGCATTAGCTGCTGATGTGACTCCTCCAGTTCTAAGGCTATGAAGACTGAGCTTTGAAACGTCCGTTAAGGCGGGGTTACACGTGAATAGGAGTGAAATTTGTAGTATTATTAGTAGGGAATTGTTAGGATTTAAGTGGGTTGGAAACGATACCAGACAGTTGACCACCCCAAATGAGAGCCCCGGGTTAGTAGGGGACTGTTTGGAATCCGTCTAATAATTCTTCAATTCAAATTTCAATTTCCCAAGTCCATCAAATCGTCAATATTCCATATTTTCCTCAATTTAATCTAATCTTTGAGAAAAAAAAAATATCTCTTTTCCAAAATGTCCAAAAATCACCCAAAAATTTACACAAAACCGCCAAACGGTGGTTATGGTTATTGCTGCGGAGCGAGCGTAGCGAGCGAGCAGCAACATAATCAGGATTTAAAAAGAATATTCTAGGGTATCTAAAAGATAGTAATGCTGCGGCACATTTTGTTGATAATGACAAATTTTACGTAGTCATTAATCTATCTGCGCGTTCCAAGTCTTACATTATAACCTTTATTTCTAAAAGTAGTGTCAAATTATGGTGTGTAACTTAAAATCTGTCCTTGTATGCACCAAAATGCACCAATTTCATGCATCATGACGCATCGATGGCGAGGTGTGACAAGGGATCGAGACAATAAAACACATACACATGCGATACACATCTACCTTCCCTTTACCAGAAAATCGAAAAGATGAAGATCGAAAGATGTGGAAATTGTAGGAGCAGAAATCTCACTAATAAATTCTGTACTGGGGCCCGTTTCTTGAAGCTCCCGATAATTACCGGGCCCGTTAAGTTGTCTAGTTTTCCATTCCAGATGGGAGTTTCAAAAGTTTTGACAATTGTACAGGGAAGTTATTAGCGAAATAAACAAAATGAACTTTATTAGGGGTCAGAACACTCTACTTTTCTCTAGACTTCGAATTCGAAATATGATTTCGGTCCCGTTAATTAAGTTACCGGGTCTTTCGAGAAACGGGCCCCAGGTCTCTAGAGTGTCGACAGTGTCGATCGAAGACGCGTCCATCACCGGAAGTGTGAAAATGCTAAAACTCGTGTTTGGATGAAAAGGAATAGAACGTGTGCCCAACAGTTTCCGGTTGTTTTAATTATCCTACAAGCTTTAGTAACGACGATTTCTTTACATCTGATTTAAGGTAATTCCCCTGAAATAAAACTGACAATAGATTTTCGTTCAAACTTTGCCCACTGAATATTTATCATATGAGAATTTCAATTTTGAAATAAAAAAGGGGGTTGCCCATACTCATTAAGGAGCACTGGGGCATTGAAAATGACCCCTGATTTTGGCATTATTTAACGCTTATTACAAGAACGCATTCCCATTAATAATTGTAAATTTTTGTGACCGAGACTCATGAGAACACGCATTAAACTGGGGTCAATGCGTTGTATCGGACAACTTTTTAAGTTTGATTTAGACAGAAAGCTGAATCCTTGATTAAACTTTCAACCAAATTTCTTGACATGGTTACCGTAGGGCAAAATAGAAAATACCACAGTTTACATGCTATTTTCGCTATTTATTCAATTTTCAGCAATAGAAATCAGATCAGTCTTTCCTCAAGCAAAGTTTATGATAAGTTGATTACAATGACTGGAAAAAAAATTGGGGTGCCCATGCTCGTTGGTGAGCTATAGCCATTTTTCAACTGAAAGAGCTCAATAACAAGGCAAATCCGCCATGTTTTCAGTGTGCACGTGCACGAGAGCGCGCTAAATGACGCCATAAATTATGCGCAGAAAGGATGCGCAGTGCAATTGTGAGGAATAACCTTAAGAATTCGACCACGGAGGCGAGACTGCGAGACTGTCACACCTCGCCATAGATGCGTCACAATGCATGAAATTGCAAGTGAAGAATGATCATCGCAGTTAATTTTCCAATTTAAGCAATTGGAAAGAAGAAGCCTGAAGGGCTTCAACGGGATTCGAACCCGTGACCTCCGCGATACCGGTGCGATGCTCTACCAACTGAGCTATGAAACCACACATTGGGAGCGAGGTCAATTTATTGAGTTCATATCACCCGTAAGGAATGAAATGATGTGAAGTATATGAAATAATTCATATTTGAACTGCGGTTGTAGATGCAAGTGAAGAATGATCATCGCAGTTAATTTTCCAATTTAAGCAATTGGAAAGAAGAAGCCTGAAAAAAATCAGGGCTTCAACGGGATTCGAACCCGTGACCTCCGCGATACCGGTGCGATGCTCTAGCAACTGAGCTATGAAGCCACACATTGGGAGGCTTCTTCTTTCCAATTGCTTAAATTGGAAAATTAACTGCGATGATCATTCTTCACTTGCATCTACAACCGCAGTTCAAATATGAATTATTTCATATACTTCACATCGATGCATGAAATTGATCCATACAAGGAGAGATTTTAAGTTACACACCACAATTTGACAGTTAATAATGTAAGACTTGGAACGCGCAGATAGATTAATGACTACGTAAAATTTGTCATTATCAACAGAATGTGCCGCAGCATTACTATCTTTTAGATACCCTAGTAAGCATAGAGATATTAGCGTTGCTTAAAACGTGACCGAGATATCGGCAGAAAGGCCGTGACGTGTTAAGCGACGTCAAAACAGCCTTTACGTGTGCCCCCGCCTTAAACCTCTAAAAGCATCCTTTACAAAATCGTGAGCTCTCGTACAGCTAATCTCTTGGCTTCGGACCATCTCTTCCGACCAAGGAGTGGCCAGGGCTCTGAAGAGAGGTAAATCTTCGGAGAGGTCGATCTGCGCAGCTGAGATGTATTCTTCCCTGAAGGCCTTGACAGGACTGACAGGACAAGTCGGTGGGTCTAACCTCGCGATAGCGATCCACACCCCGTTACGGAATTGATGACTAATCTACATAAAACACTTCATAACTACACTTACCGAATCCCCTGATAGTTCATAACGACGAGAGCATATTTTTCTGCTAATTATTCAAAACGCGGAAAAATTCGATTTTCGGAGTCACGCCATTCAAAATGGATCAAAATAAAAATCAAAACCGTTCAAGATATTAAGTCCAGAATCTGGGAAGAGAAACAAGGTAAATGTGCAAAGACTCTCGCTGAGATTTAGCTCACAACAATTTTTCATGAGCAAGATATGCGGATATATTTTTTGCCCTAATTCATAGAGTTATGTTCGGATCGGAGACGCCATGCTGGAAACCAACAGAAACATTTGCCACAGAGTTTTGCTACAAAAGCGTGAATTTATCTCTTGAGGCATTCAAAAACATTTCAATAATACTTTTTCTAATACATGAACTGTTCTAGACTACGAGTAGTCCCTCTTTCTCTTAGTCCGTCGAGCGAGACGCGAAAGAAACGTGCAAGAGAAAAAGGAGGCCGCGTGAGATCCTGGGGGCGAGAAGCACGCGTGCATCTCGTCACCAGGATCTCGCGCGGCCATTTTTTTCTCGCGGATTTCTTTCGCGTTTCGCAAGACAGACTAAGCGAAAGAGAGACTACTCGTAGTCTAGAACTGTTCAGACAGCCAAATTTCTAGAAATAAGTCAATTTTTTTACTAACTCTGATGACAGCTCTTTCGGCCGTCACGTCACGTCACGTCACGTCACGTCACGTCACGCAAAAGCTTAGTAATTCAAGTGTATTCTATCACAAAACCAAGAATCCATTCGGTGTGAAAATCTGTAAAAGTATTAGCTTTCAGCTGCTCTTTATATACATCATGAAAGTAAAATCTCAGGAGGATCAATGGTTTTGTAGTTTGAATTTTTAGTGACGTCATGTGACATGTAACTGCGCAGTGAAATTTTGCTTGTAAACCCGGTCTATCTTATGTTATGCCCTCAACTTGGGTTAGGCCATCCCGTTTTTACTTGGGCTTCCCAAAGGGAAAGCCCAAGGTTAAAATTGCCCTTCGCTATTTTTTTCCTTCGGTCACAAATCGCAGTCTGGACCCTAAAACGCATGCGTGCCTACCTAAATTAGGGGTTGGGTTATATGACCTTCAAGGTTTTATTAGGAGCCCATTATGGGCTCCTGGTTTTATCCAATATTGCATGCAGAATTTGGGCTCTTTTCGTCATATCCCCCGCTCGGAAAAGTTTTGTCAAGTTAGCTCTTTAGTATGCGAACAAGGTCAACAAGAGTAATGGCGTCGCGAAATGTTTATTTGCTCAACCTAAAAATTGGGACAGAATCTTTCGGAGATGGAAGTCAGGACATTTGTAAGGATACAGAGAGTAATTTGGGACCATTTGTTGGCTTCTAAGGCTGAAATTATAAAGAAGCAAGGTTCATTTTAGCTTTCTTGTTGAACGCGGCCACGCGGTGAATAATTTATGGACTGTTTATATGTAGGCTCGATTTCCAGCCGTTTTGTGAGCCCGCGTTCCTTGCCCCACACCACAGCTGGGAGGAGGAGGACAAATCACCGGACTCCCATAACGGCTGGAATTATATGCTTTCTGTTCTGTTTCTCGTTTCGTTCCCATTTCTAACCGGCTGAGGTACTTTTTGTCTAAATCACGTAAGGAAAGTTCGAAAAAGTTGTTCCCATTCAAAGTTAAGCTCTCAAGCAATAATTCTGCGCTACTTGTCCCTACATTTCTCACGGACTCACTACATATACCTTCTTTTCCACCGGCGAAACGCGCTCCATAACATCTAACCTGACCTGTGACACTAAAAACCTCATCTACATGATTCAATGTAACCGCTGTAATTTACAATACATAGGAGAGACGAAACGACGTTTAAAAGACCGATTTAATGAACACCGCCGTACAATAGATAACCCTAACACCAAATCTAAACCTACTACTGCCGCAGAACATTTCCTGTCCTCTCCTAACCACACTGCTAACGACATGCAATTAATACCCATCGAAAAAATCTTCTCTAACCGAGACTCTATTCGCAAGGCCAGGGAGGCTTTTTTTAATTCAAAAAGGCAGAACACTAGATCCTGACGGTCTTAACATCCGTGAAGAAACATTTAACTGTTTTCTTTTATTATGTAAATTTATTATTTTATTTCACCATATGTTTATCTTTAATTCACACTGTCAACCATTTTTACGTATTTCCGGTAATATGCTACATAAAAACACATGCCAATGTAAAACTCCCATTGTACCTGAAGAAGGCTGGTTTGGCCAGCCGAAATATAGTACACCTTCAAAAATCATTCTACGTTGTGTCGGTTTCTGCCTTCATATTCTTCATGAAATTTTTTGACCGAAACGTCGGCTAGCTGTAAAACAATCAACAAAAAGCAACTGAGATTTCATGATGTCAAAATTCTGACGTTTACAGCTGGATATGCCAGAAAAGAAGCCCAAGTTTACGCAGATATGCGTCTTGTTTTTCTCCGTTTAGCGTCGTCCGACCGACCCAGATTTTCTTGTTTTCAAAAAAAAAAAATTCATGAAGAAGGCAATGGCACATATGACTGGTTTATCAGCTTAGCCAGGAGCCCATAATAACTCCCATAATAAGCCAGTGCAACGGCATTTTTACAGACTAGTCTATTTTAGATATTTTTCCCGCGAAATAGGCCAGTTCCAGTCTACATGAGCACGCTTCAGTGAGGATAAATCAATGCGGCCTCACGTGAACATGTCGACATTAGTCTGTGCTTCTGATTGCAATGGGCCCTTTGCAGCTGGGGTCACGTGAACACAATTTTCCTAAAAATCTTTTATATTATGGGCTATGACTTAAAGAACGGCAGAAATGGAACGAGCACATCGAAAATACCAAAATGGCAAAGTTTGAGGTCCCTAGCATTAAAGAGTAAGTTTGTACGTCAGTTTGAACTTTTGGAAATTTAGAGTACATCTATGGAAATAGTTTCTGGAGAGCAAGGCCTTGCTCTCCAGCACTTTTTCCATACTTATTTTCTTAATTTTTTAAAAATTCAAACCGTCTTGAAATCTCATTCTTTAATGCCAGGGGCTTCAAACTTGGCCATTTTGATGTTTTCCATTTCTGGCATTCTTAAAGTTGCAGCCCATAATTTTATGAAAAGTAGGTCACGTGATGGCTTAGCTGCAATGGGCTCCTAGCTTAGCTTAGTTTGTCATTGATTCTAAAGCCACGCGTATGTTGTGACTGATTTCTCAATATTAAAAGACTTCTACTTCTACATAATTTCAAGAAATCGTCACTTTATGTGAAATACAGGCTCTCTTTTGTGCTGGCAGTGCTGCGCATAATTTCTCGCGAGATCAGCGCGCGCATTAAAACTGGCGGCTTTTTCTTCACGGCTGGGCCTCGCCATAGAGGTAAATCGGTCTAAATCGTCATTTTCTCGAAAACGAGTACCGTGACCTGTCATTTTTTTTTCTTTTGTTTTGAATTGAGTAATAACTTTTTCTATTTAAAATAAACATAGACCAATTCTCAGTGTAGAACAAGAAACAATCGTCGGAAACTTAAATTTAGCAAGCAATCGATATCGTGACTATAATCATGCTGCTGTTATAAGGATTTATGGGGTGCTGTTGCTCCTAAACCTAAAACGAACATGGGGACCCCTCATTTTCATTTCAAAATTTAAGTTCCTACAATTATAAACAACCAATAGGCAAAGTTTGAAAAAAATCTCAGTGCAGGTTCTATTTCTGTGGAATGACCTTAATCACGACGTCGATCGTTTCTTCCTCCATTGTCGTCATCTCGCCTTGTCTCCGCAGATATTACGCTGAAGTACTGGGTCTCCTAGTTCCAGACTTCTTCTCCCTATTTTTTTTTTTTGGCCTTTTTTTTCCTTCTCCGACCGACCGACCCAAAATCAGGAAATGCGTGAATTCTACAGTAAACGAGAGAAAAAAGGGGATGGCCTTAACCCGTTTGCTAGGATAACCCTCTCTCCTTGTGAACAGGCTAGGCCCTTTCGTATTAAGAAGGGCCTTTAAGATGAGATGAGAAAGCTTATTTTTGATTTGAAATTAATGATTTGAGAAATTTTCCGGTGACAAAATTGCACCCTCCCGGGAGAATTAATCCCCGCCTAAGTACGTACGATGCCAGGCTCCTGACGATGCTAGCTTGCCCCTGGCTTGGCACTGTTCTCTACTGAGTTTTTCCTTTACAACTCTGCTGTAGCTAGGTCTAACATGACCGCTATCCCATTACTACTGCTGGGCTCCTGACATGACCTAGAATCGCGAAAATGAAGCCCAGGGGCAAATGAGGGGGAGACCTGGATGTTTTCTAGACACTTCGCTATTTCATTTCAGTATTAAAAGGAAGCAAGTTAGTGAAGAGTGTAGCCCCGCTAGCCCAGGTCGGACATCGTAGAGCCGGGAAAAGAGATCTTTCTACTGATGTCATTTTAGATTAATGTTTGTTTTTGTCATGGCCTTATTTAAGAAAACGAAAACTTTTTCGAATTTGAGGAGAAAAAAAAATGTGGAGAGCCCGGGCATCGATCCCGGTACCTCTCGCATGCTAAGCGAGCGCTCTACCATTTGAGCTAGCCCCCCATCCACGTTAATGCGAGTTATTTTTAAAGTCTTTAACCAATAGGCCGCCGACTTCTAATGACGTCATGATCAAATAATATTTTGCGCATGATCGCCAAGCACAAACAACTTTTCAAACATGGCTGCCATCTTAACTTGTCTCTTTAAATCTTTTCAATGGATCCCCGTCTTATTTATCAACGCAGTGATTGTGTGGTCATACTACGCTTACGTATTGATTCTTTGTTTTGGTAAGAGCCAGAATGTGCACCTTTTTCTTCTTCCTAAGCCTCAAATCTGGTGATTCCTTAAGCATGAAATTCTGGATTGCGCATTCGATCTTTATAAACTCAAATTCGCTCTGGATAGCTTCCGGTTTAATCGCTCTCTTTTTATTTTAGCTAACTTAATTCCTCTCGCTTTCAGAGAGCGTGCAGTCTCCTTACGAAAGAGGTAAGTCACTTGATCTTCGTGTCTAGTCTGTTTATGTTATATTATATTGGTCAACGACATGATGATTGAAGTCAACTTAACTTACCGTTTAATACGTGAGCTAACATTAAGTGAGGTTGTCTTTTCACTTGACATCTGGTAGCTCACGTTTTAAAGTTTCCGTTTCATCACATTTAATGTGGATCCGTTGTGGTTTCTTACAGTTGTGTATTTGCTTCTGTATCACCCGTTCTTTGTGATGTTGATGATCTCGTACTGGAGAACGATTTGCGCGTCATCTGGGCTTGTTCCTTCCCAGGTTTGGCTGTCAATATGTCAACTTACAATTTTCTTTGATATTCTTTAGAAAGGAGCATTACACATTTCTATATAAGTTTACATAAGCATTGCAATTTGTTAAAAAAAATTAAGGATTTGTTATACCGTCCAGTTTTATTTCTGTATGGTTTCACTTGAAGCTATAATAAGTTAACAATTAAGATAAGCCATGTCATTTTCAGTTGTCTGTACATGGCCTAATTAAACTGTTCAACACTTATATCTAGGGTAGTTGCCGGTTTGCCCCATGTCGGGTTTGCCCCCACATCGACTCAACTTGATTGAGTTCGCCCCAACCACATCGAGGTCATTCCCACGTCAGTATTCGACTTTCAAATCTTAAATTCTTGAAATGTGAATTGAATTCTTGGAAACTAAGAGTTTAAATACTTTAAACATAAAACTCTGCCCAGCGCTAATTGTAACATCATGTGAAAAATGTGCGTCAATGTAAACAATCGGAAACTTGTTCTTATTAAGATGCATTGTTAAGTATGCTGTTTATCACTCACTCATGCCCTTAACGCCTAAGTGGCATGTAGGGCAGCAATGTGCTCCCTCCACATCTGTCGATTCCTTCCCATGAGCTTGATGCCTCCCCAGGTCTTTCCCATCTCCTTAATTTCTTTTTCCACTGTCCGTCGCCACGTGATCTTGGGACGGCCCCTCTTGCGTTTGCCTTCTGGCATCCAATTTAAAGCAGTTTTCGCAATGGAAGCTTCTTGACAAGTGATGTGGCCAATCCACCTCCAGCGTCTTCTCATCAGGATGGTTGCCGTTGGTTCAGTTCCACATCGTTCAATGAGATCTTTATTTGCGATAACATTAGGCCAAAAGATGCGTAGTATATGCCAGAGGCTCTTGGTGTGAAATGTGGAGAGTTTTGATAAATCCTTCTCCGTTAACTGCCAACATTCTGAACCATACAGGAGAGTTGTGAGGACGCAGTTGTGATAGAGTTTCAGCTTGGTATGAGTACTGTACATGGAGGAGTGCTATACCTTATTTGTCATGTTGAGCGAGTTTCTGGCCTTGTTGTGACAGCTCTGAATGTCCAGGTCATTTCCTCCATCTCTACTGATGATGCTGCTGAGATAGGTGAATCTGTCTGTGTAAGGGAGTTCTTCATTATCAATCTGGACCGGTCGTGTGTTAGCGGTATTTAGTGTCATAACTTTGGTCTTCTTGCTGCTGATATGGAGGCCAACTTGCTTTGCAAAGGTGTTAAGGCATTGTGTCTTCTCTTGAATGTGTGTGTGGGTGTGTGTGACAGTAAGGCTGTTAATAGCAGGGATCTATTATAAATCCCCTCACGTTTTTCTATAATGCGAACAATAAAAAGGTACGATTAACCAAAGTTTACAATTTAACAAAGTATAACAAAGTCAACTGACTGTTCATATCAGCTATAAATATTATAGATCACAGAACAACTTAGTCTATTTCACTATTTTTGCATCATTTCAAACAGTTTTTATGAATCCTTGCACACAGAGAGCAGTGCATTACCACCATTTTCATTTATACGTGACTTTCGAAAACAAAACACCCGCGGAAACATTTCCAAAATTTCCGTCAATCATACATGTCATCGACAGATCAGATCAAAATCCACCAATCACAGCCCGCTAGCATGACGTAAAGAAGGTCTGAATGTCACACTAGTGGCTGTGATTGGTGGAATTTGATCCGATATGTCGATAATATGCAAGACTGACGGAAATTTTTCGAAACATTTCTGTGGGTGTTTTGTTTTCCAAAGTTGTGTACCAACAAAAACGGTGGTAAAAAACTACTGCAAGGATGTTCATGTTTGTACATGTGTATGGTCCTTGTGATGAATGATGTATAATACACAAGCCTCTGACCTTGTTGCCTTCAGGCTCGGCCAAATGAAACATAACAGCTCATTTAGGACGACAAATCTATGACAGTCATGATCAACAGTGTATTGGTCTGCATTTTGTAGTTTATTAGTTAATCAAAAGGGTAAAATGGGCTGGGTTTCTATTCTGCTCACACAAGGTCTTTTGCACTTTGGCATGACCTCACATTTTCTTTTCTGGTCGCCCCAGTTCTTGTTGGTGCATATTAATTTTCAAAATGGTCTCCATTCACAAGTTACATTGTAAGTCAACTAGACTAGTACAAACTATAGCTGCAAGTGTTTTTGGTCAAATACAGAATTTTGGGGCGTACTCAAAAATTTGGGAGCAAACTTTATAGTGGGGCGAACTCCATGGGGCATTAAACTGGTATCATTCATATCTAGTCGGCACAAAGTGGAGGGAAAAGTATGCAAGCAACTCTGGATTGGTTGTGTTTTTACTTCTGATTTGTCGAGAAAGTGATAGTTAAGCAAAACCAGAACAAATCAGAATACTGTTGACACTCGAGTGAAAACTGTGCTAATAACTATTGTCAGAACCACACTTTTTCTAACAAAAAAAATTAAAGCTGTGTGGTAGCTCAGAGCTAGTGGATTTGATCCTCTTGTCAGTGGATATTTTAAGTAAGGCCATCAGTTAAGACCTTCAGATTAAAACAGAATGAATTTTCTTTGTGCCTTGATGCACATTACCGGTATTATTTTTTTACTGATAGTATATATACAGGTCATGTGTTAAGGGGTCAACCATACACATTTGGTTGGATGGTTTTTGCCACATTCTAATGGGGAAAAGCCCTTTTTGGTCCAAACTTAACTTATCTGGACTGAAGTGAAATGTTTGGTGTGCAAATGACATATAGGTAACATCCAACCTTCTCAGAGTACATCTATGCAATGCTGTTCTTTTAGTTACTTACTTTGTTTTTCTTTTTTTCATCATGTGTAGTTCTTCTTGTCAAGAGCAGACAGAGAGGCATTAGATAATGGAGTATGTCACTAAGCATTAAATCCACTTGTACCTTTACAGACATTGAATACAAAAATTATTTTTTATGGCTTAAGTTTGTTAGTGTTAAAACAAATATAGAATCAGCAGCTACTCATAAATTCTAGGGAGGTGGTACAAAAGACAATTATTTTAAATCCTGAAAAGGGTACGTCAAGAATTGATCACGGTTAGGGTCATTTCTGTAAAGGAAGTTCACCACGGGCACCATTTGTAGCTAATTTTGTTATTGCTTATTATTTATTTATTATTAGAAAACTTGATCCCTGTTCAAGGGATAGTCTTGTGTCAACACAAGGAATAGATTTTCCTTAAACAATTTGCCAAAATGAATCTGGAGTTTGGCTGTCAGAGTTTTTCATTTTCAGGAGCTGCAGCAGTTTTTTACAGTACTGTCAGACATTAGAAATTTGAACTAAGGGTTTTTATTTAGGCAAAATGCCAACAAACATTTTTATTTGTTATTCTTATTCGTAAGCTTCTATATGTTTTTCCCATGTAGTTTTGCCGTCTTAAAATTTGAAAATTTTTCCATTTTTACCTTTTTAGTCTTACAGGCCCCCTATGATAACAGTACTTTCAAGTACTGATGGATTAATTCTGTTTAAAAATTTATTATTTTGTTTGTTTGTTTTCCATAAATGATACTGTACCCCAGTTAGGCAGAGCATAGTATATTCATCATAATGATAAATACACACCATCCTGTACTTTACCGACAATATGTTTTATTTTCTGTTGGGTTTATTTGTAGGATCCCAAAGAAATTTTGGAAAAAGTTTCAAGAAAACTACCTGTTTTTACACAGACTGTATCAGGAGGTAAGACGACATTCCTTTTTTTTATTCTGTTGAAACTTTGGCTTTCAGAGTGGAAAAAAAGTACAGCGCACAGCTACTGTGCAACTTTCTGCACACAGCTACTGCGCACCCCTAGGCTTGCAGGCTCGGGTAATAATGGAAGCGGAAATGGTGAAAATAATGCCAGACTGATAAACAGGTATGCAAGAATGTTGTTAGGTTGATTAATCAAGCAAGCAAGCATGGTTTATTTTTGGCATTTTACTTTTAAGAAAACAAAGCTTTGATTCCCAGCCTATGCAATGTGTATATTCGGTGGTTTGCTTATAAATAGGCAATATGTGAAGAGGGTTTGTGGAAAAATTGTCAGTGTCTTCGATGGAAATTTCTTGACTGTGTTCTGTGGGAAGTAAAGGGTTTTGAAATGTTTTAAAAGTTAACTTTGTCCGAAAAAATTGATTCTCCACAAGAACATTAGAGTATTCCAGCTTTCCATTAGTGAGGAGAAAATGCTACTTTTCCTTATTTGTTGTAATTTTTTTTTGTTTACCTGAACAAAATTCCCGACATTTTTTCAAACTAAGAGCCAGACATGCAACCAAACCTCACACGTGCTTATTACACTTTTCCACTCTGAATGTATGGCTACCAAGTAACTAGCTAGCTAGTAAAGTAAGTTAACATTTCTTACAGTCTGTAAGTGCTGGAACATTAATTTTTGTCTTTTTGCCTTATGTAATTACACAGGATGCCTACTAGTTAATTTTCAAAAGTTTGGTTGTGTACATATTTTCCTAATCGTGCCCATGCAATGCAAATGGGTTTTTCAATATATATTGATCAAGACTCCTGTTTATTTGTGGATCCATACCAGTTGGTGGAAATCAGTTAGATTTTTCAGAAATCTACCACAGATCAGGCAAAAAAAAACAACAAAACTTTTCAAAACTACTGGTAATTAGAAACTCAGAAATTGTAATATTGTAATTTGAGTGTCCCCAATTAACACCTGTGCTCCACTGGTGCTGGATCCTTTAGACACTGAAATAGAGTTGTTATTAGTTATTATATATAAACCAAGGAAAGATGACTTAAGTTTAGGGAGTTAAAATCCAAACTATTTCCAGGGGAAGCATAGCCCCAGACCTCTCTTGAAGCCTGCACCTTTGGTGTTCATTGTTTCAGACATCAGTTACCGCTTTTTCCAGATCCATGCCTGTGACCTAAACCATGAAAATTTAATGTATATTTCTACTTTGTCCCAGTGTTAAGGCTGTCTGCTAAACATGTTTTGTGTAACTGAACCATATACTTGATTAAGCTGTCAGTCAATAACAAAATTGGAATATTTTCTAGCTGCCAGATATTGTGATATATGTCAAGCTATCAAGCCAGATAGATGCCATCACTGTTCCATGTGTAGAAAGTAAGTTGAACAAGATCTAAAAGGCACAAATGTAATCCAATCAGAAAAAGAGTAAATATCACATCATTACTATTGAAGGCTTTCATGCAAAAAGGGTGTATATCGCTTTTTGGGCCGATTTTCATTTCTTGTGGGAGAGATTATTTTTGGCAGACAGACTTGTACAGAACAAAGCTTTTCATGTCCGATCAAGTCAGTCTGCCAAAAATCAGGCTGAGCTCAATCCTGGAAGAAATGAAAATCGACCCAAAAAGAGACATACGCCCTTATTGCACAAAGCCTTCAATATTTGAATGGCTTGGTGCAAGAATGACCTATTTGTAAGTGACTTTTTCAGGTGATTTTTTTTCCTTCAAAAATGTCCAAATTTTTACACATGCTTTTCAATTAAGTAGTAAAACATTCCCCTGTATTTTTCTGGCATGTTTGCACTTTGTTTCTGAGAAAAATGAGGACAAAATATCAAAGCATACACAAAGAAACAAGTGGAACAAGAGGAATTTTTTTTCCTTTCTTTCTTTTGCTCTTCTTTTTAGAAAAATTCAAGCACTTTTGAAGGAAAAAAAAATTCACCTGAAAAAGTCACTGAAATTTGTAGAAGATGTTGCTCATAACAGGCCATCTGATAGGGTGTGGAAAAAATTGGAAAATTATGTGGAAATTTTCGGCAGTACTACATGGAAGATAGTGACGATTATGCGGAAAAGATTCCAGATAATTTATGTGAAAATTTTTAAAATTGATAAAGTTGTTCCCTTGGCTTTTTCCAACATATACCGACAATTTTAGTCCTTTAGAACTTGTTTGACCTTTTGCTGCCATTCGTGGACAGGTATTTCTTTGTCCAAAGCTTAAAACATTAGTTAATTAACTTAGTAGCATTAAATCGGACAAGGAAAACTGGACATCAGAAGTCCTAAAACTAGAACCCAGGCCCATCACCAGAAGATGTATGAAATGCCTGGAGACGAACAAAAAAAGCGTGTTTTCATCGCTGTTTCGGGAGAATAACTTCTTCAAACTGATCAATCTCTTCGCAATTTTTGCTTCTGCACCACCACCTCCTGTTTGATGTCCTGTGATAATCAGGCCAAAAAAGGGTGATGGGGAATTTTTATTTTTTTGCTACTTTTAAAAGTTATGACTATTTTAGTGAAGAGAATAGTGACATGTTTTATCAGCCCTCACAGTTAAAATGTGTGTCAAAAATAAACGGGATAAATAATCAAGAAGACATGGCATTGGATGTTGATCCATCCTCTCGCTCTAATCCTACAGGAAACGGACTTGATCAGTGAACCTCAGTCCTTGGGAAAATAGGGCGGGATATTTGGAAAATCTTAAATCTTTCAGAAAATATATATTTTACAGGGGTTTGCATCAAAGGTCTGACTGTAAAGCAGCGCCAACAAATGATGATCATTTCTGGTATACATGCTGATACCTTAATTCCAAACGTTTGCCTTTCTACGGCATCATCAAGATAAATCCTTTAATATCTAATAATGTAAACCAAATGATTTTATTATTTTTACTTCTTTACTTCTTCTTCTTTTATACGCTATATAACATAGTCTATGGGTATAGTGTAAGAAATAACAATAAATGCATACATGCAGTTATTAAAATAATGATATTTTTGATGCATTTTGCCTCCTCCCAGGTGTATATTAAAAATGGATCATCATTGTCCATGGGTGAATAACTGTGTGGGATTTACAAACTACAAGTTCTTTCTTCTGTTCCTGTTCTATGCAATCCTTTACACACTCTACGTCACAGGAACAGTTACAAAGTATTTTATCGCATTTTGGAATGTAAGTGAAGACTGAATTACTCTGAAGCATTATTCTTCCAAAATTGAACTTTTAATTATTAATTAATCTCTAGTACAGTATTGTTTTTATAGAATTAAATAAACATAACTAGGGATTTAAAATTGTTGTTTAAATATATTTTAATAAATAATAAATAAACAAGAAATAATATTGCTTCACTTATCCTAGGAGTGCTCCATACAGAAATGTGCAGAGCACAAGACAAAGATAAGAAGGAAAGTATTACTACAGCTGTAGTTACCGGTACTCGAGTTTCACGCTGTAGGCGATCATCAGATGATCATTTAGAGCGTGATACCCGAGTAATTACATGTAGTAATACTTTCCTTCTTATATTTGTATTAATAAATAACAGTAAATTATTTAGAGAGGAAGCCACATGACCCTTAGTTGGTTTTCATGCAAGTCCTCCGTCCTGATCAATTCGTTTTGATATGTATCAAATGTTTTAAACCTTTTTATGCAACTTGAATGCCTCTGATTAATGAAAAATGTTTATAAAAGTGTTCTTGATCATCAATAAAATAAAAACTTCTACTCGGAGAAACCTGCCTTTAAAACTCCATAGTGGTGTACATGTTTGTAGCATTATGAGGCAGATACTTGGCAAATTATTAGACCCAAAAAAATCTTATTCCAAGGGCTCAGAAGGTAGCCACCAAATTGAATATAGTTTTTCTCCCTTGGCATGAAACTGGAGGCAGTTGTAATATTGTCATGTGCATGTAGTTTATGTGATGTTTAAAAATCACGTAGCAGTGTTTTATCGGAGTATAAAAACACGAGGCATATCCAAATGTTTTAAGACCCAATAAAACACATGCTGTGAGATTTTTGAACAGCTTCAAAAACATTCCACAAAAAGCGTGTGTCTTGGAAGTCCGAACAAAGGTTCAAATTCAGTGAGGGGAAGATATTAGCATACAAGAAAAACAAGCTATGCCTTATCAGTATTATTTATATAAAGAATACTAACAAGGAGTGTTTTATCAGGGTATAAAGCTCATGCACATGACGCTTTATCAGTGTTTTGGTAGGCTGATAGGCTCATGAATTATTAATGATTTTTTAAACTGCCTTTTAACCTGATCTATTGTTAGACATAATATTATATATATTGTTAGACATTAAAATTATTGTTAGACATTAAAATTCTAGTCATGATCATTGTTGTCAACCTCCCCACTGCTTAAAAAAGACTCTAACCCCCCACCTATTACTTGAAATTAAATAATAATAATATTTAATGCGACCACAAACATTTTAACCCCAAAAAGGTTGTCAGGTCACCAATTTCGAACCCAAAAAATATACATGTATGGGTTTCACCTCTCGCCATCACTGTTAGAGGGAGTGGTGCAAAGATTAAGATGGAAGGATGTGATGGAGTATTTAATCACCTTACATTGATGAGCAACCAGGAATTTGTATGGTGTTTTGTCCAGTTCATTTAATAAGCTCAATCATAGAATAAACGATTCTTATTTTTCACTTGTGTCAATTATTTTTCCCTTTCAGAACACCTTGGATGGTGATGGAAAATTGCATATTTTATTTCTGTTTTTTGTTTCACTTATGTTCTGTATAAGTCTTTGGTCACTCTTTGGTTATCATTTATATCTCACTGGGAGTAACAAAACAACTCTGGGTATGTAAGTTGTGATGTAATATTCTATCTCCAGTTATATTATGCTAATACTGCTAGACTGTTTTTTAGCTCGAGACATTTATCTATTACCTATACTTCACTTCTTGTTTTTAGCTTAGATTTCTCCATTTTTTTCAATTAAAATGTTCAAGTGAATCTGCTAGAAATTTAATAGAGTATTAGCAATTAGTGGTATTCAGAAGTCCAGTCCCTTTGTGTGTTATTCCTTCCTAAAGGAACACTTTAAAATCCAATTAATTGTTGCACCCTCTTTCAGATACGAAACACAAAAAATAAGCATGCTTCTTTTGACAGTTCTGTGTAATGAAAACCTCCTAGCACCTTTATTTACCTCCCTAAAGTGTACATTACTATTGCAAAGGTTGTGTTTGTCAATTTTAAAGTAACATTGATAGTGATATAACCTTATTGTTCCTATTTTTCTGGCAGAGTCATTCAGAGTTCCCCATTTCTACTATGGGCCCAATAAGGATGGCTTTAGTTTAGGGTCTGCAATGAAGAATGCTGAGCAAGTATTGGGGCTTAATAAATGGTACTGGTTTTTACCAGTCTTCACCAGGTAGGATTGAATTTTGACCTATACTGTGGTTTTGGCAGAGCCCGGGGGGATTCCTTTATATGGGCCATACATGTACGTATTTATGCACTGCCTTAAAGGAGCACATTTAACACTTAATGACTGGTCCCGAGGGGAACATTGAATTTTGTTTCCCGAGAATCTCAATCTTTCCCAAGCCAACCAGTCATTAAGTGTTTTGTTGTATAGCAAAACAAAAGAAAAGCAAATTTTGAAAAATGCCCTGAGATTCCAGCGACAACATCAGGCCACCTCTGATCACTTGCAACAGCGGTCAACATTTCGCGGGTAACAGTGAACTGTTTCCCGTTTGACGTCATAGTTTTCGCAATGTCGGCCGCTCATGACATTTGGCGGGAAACAGTTTCATTGTTAGATGTCATGTGACCATGAACTAGCCAATGAATTGGTGCGCTATTGCAGGAAAAATGCCAGCTATATAACAATCACGGTTGTTGAGGTTCCTTGAAGGAAGTAATAGTAATTTTGTTCATCATGAAAAAGATGTAGAACATTAGATAACTGTCAAGGTTTCCCTCAAAGCAGAGGGCACTATGTTACAGTAGTTTGTTTGCTTTCATTAATTTTTTTGGTTTGTTTTGTACAGTGTTGGTGACGGGGTGCACTACCCATTACTCAAACAGCCTGAGGAGGATTCATTATTAAATGCACAAAACAGATGGATGGAGGAAGGGGAACTAGATGCACAGGAAGACCAGCCAAATGACGACAAACATCCAGCAACTGTCGCCATTGACATGTCACAAACAGAACTGGTTCACGAGAACGAGGTGGAGACACAGATTCCATGTGCTTCTAGACCCAAACCAGATGTACTGACAGTGCAAGAAGATGATATTCAAGATGGGACTGCATTGTAATGTACAAACTTAGACAACAAAGTTCTCTTGTTTGTTCAGGCACATTGTGCCGCACGAATGAGTCCTCATTGAGGTTCTCTTAAAAGACAATGATCATTTGCCCCTGTAAAGGTAATTCAGCGCTTTTACGCTTCTGACTTCGTTTGTCTTGGGGATAAAGATAGAAAATCTCTGACAAATCTGACTGTCCGATCGTGTAAGTTTTAAGTAAATTTGAGGCCAGTTTCAGAGATGTGCCTTGCACGGCAAAATTTGCATTTCTACAAAACCAACCAAAATTCCCAAAAAGCTTAAAAAGTAGAATGGAAGAAAAAAGTAACATAGGGCATTAGGATATTAAGTTATAAATTTTACCCTCAAAACTCTTGCTTGCATACCTGTTCGGATAAGGAGCGTCTAATATAAACTCAACTATTAAACGTCTGGACTCGGGGGTATTTCTGGGTAATCTTACCCATGCCTCAAGTTTTTCCTTTTAAGAAAGCAGGGACAGCTGTAAGTGAGAAAATGTGCATATATACAATAAAGGTATACAAGAAATTCCTTGCTCATGATTTTTAGTAGAGCTTGTAACTTTTTTATCGTAAATTCAGTAAATACTTTCCGCCTTGTTTATTTGTTTCTTTCACTGTTTTCAGCGAGTTTCTGCTGAACTGATAGCTATCTAGGGGAGTGTGCATTGAAAATGTCTAAGTCCTTTCGAAGAAATCATAGTTTTTCTTTCACTCGTAATTTTGACTGTCGTAATGTTTTCTCAGACTTTTTGATGTTAAGATCGTTAATTGTTTATTTTCTGTTAATTAACTCATTTTTGTAAGTTAAATCATGTTAATGCTACAGGTTGTAATGATAAAGTATTACACCTACTAAATGGTAAGAAGAATAATACAGTACGATAATTTTGTCTCAATTTCTCTTGAATAAATCGGTAATAAATCGATACGTATGTTTACAAGTGTTTAAGTATTTGTTTTGAGAATTTTGTAATGTAAAAGAGATTTGCGTTATAACAAATTGAAAGCTGTCAAAAATGGGTTGAGATGAATCCCAACGCAATGGCTGGTCAGTTTGGCTTCTGTTTTTCTCCCTAAATAGAAGAAAGTTTGCAAAAAAAGTTAAAGGCCATTAAAAGCGCCCCTGCTTCGGTCACGATTATGGCCATGTCTTTTAGTCCAACCCATTTGTGTACCTCCTTAGATGTTCTGATGAGGGCCTCCTCTTCAGAGGTAGCCAGTTTTGCTGTAATTTCTTTGTGACAATGCAAACCTCTTCAATAATACATTAGAAAATTTGATTAGATTCAGCATCATATTAACTTATAAAATATGTACATAAGTTAAGTAATTCATTCTAAAACAACGTATATCTGGAAGATA
>JAHPZR010016306.1:2500-7500 GCA_019787425.1 Platygyra sinensis | reverse complement strand
TATTTTGACCAGTCATTGCATTTATCAATGCAGGTTGCTGAACAACGTGTGATGTGTGACACAGGGCTTAAAAAGAAATTTTTTGAAGCACTTAGTTGTCTTGGCATTAAAGTATCCCCAAGCATCAGATGTGACCTGTTCAACAAACTTTTGCGAAAGATCTATAATATCAGGTGTAATGAGTTTGTACGATCAGAAAAATGCCTAGAAGAACACAATGACAAACAAACACAAGACAGACAAGTTATGTTGCGACATAAGCTAAAGGTAGCGAAGTGAATATGTTCTGAATCCGATCTTTTAAAATGTACATGGAGAGAGCTGGGACAGGCTAAGAAACACATGCCACCTCCCCCTTTGTGAAAACAGGCCCTCAGTTTGTAGCATCAACTGAATAAAAACAATCACATTTTATTCAGGTGATGTTGCAATGGGCCCTTTGCAGCTGGAGTCATGTTACCACAATTTTCCTAAAAATGTTATGTATTAGGGGCTGTAACTTAAATAATGCCAGAAATAGGAAAGGCATTTCGAAAATACCAAAATGGTCAGATCAGTTTTAAATTTGGGGAAAATTTAGAGTTCATCTGTGGAAAATGTTGTTGGAGAGCAAGGTCTTATTCTCCAGCAACTTTTCCATTCAAATCTCAAATTTTTTCAAAAAAAAAAAAATCAAACTGTCAAAAATCTCATTCTTTAGTACCGGGGGCTTCAAACTTGGCTGTTGTGATGTTTTCAACAGGCTTTTTCCATTCCAGGTATTTCAAGTTATAGCCCATAATTTGTGAAAAGTAGGTCACGTGATAGCTTAGCTGCAAAGGGCCTATTATGGTTTAAGTAAAGTCTGCATACGAGCCAAGTGGCCTATCAGGCCAAAGTTTATCCCAGTTTTGCAGCATGGAGTGACTAGGAGTATTTCTACTCCCCCTGGATGGGATGCTAGTCCAGGACAGAGTTACCTTCAGCATTAAGCTCACTGATATCCATTTATACACATGGGCAAAGAAAGGCGCTCAGGGGAGAGTTAAGTGTCTGGCCCAAGAACACAAAGTAATGTCCCTCTGGCTAGGGTTCAAACCTGGACTGCATGATCTGGAGTCAAGTGCACTAACCATCATGTCAGTGCATCGCACATAACTATTGTTTAGAGCCACCCTAATTCTTCAAAAATTTCAGGTGGCTCCAATTTTTTTTTTTTTAACTTTGCCAACAGTTTCATCCAAACCAGACTTCTCGTAAGATAAGTTGTTTACCAAAATCGCTGGCCTGGTTCCTCAAAGTAACAGCGACCTGTTCTGTGAGAAGGCCAAAGTTCACTTGATTTCTTAATACTTTGTGAAATAGAAAAGAAAGGAGTGCGAATGTAGAGTGCTTGTGCGTACCAAAGTCTTTGAGAGGAGTGTATTGCACTGGTGTGGAGTAGTGATGAGACATTAAGCAGATTAGTACATTAGAGTAGTTCATGTACCTTGAGTGCTGAGGACTTGCCAAAAACCTAGAGTTAAGGAAGAGTAAAGTTGATGAGTACTTGTGTAGGTTTGTAGGTACATGTGTAGTCATAGAGTAGTTAAGCTGTAGACAAGGGTTGAGTACTGGAGTTGTAGGGTATGAAATGCAGTTGTTCAAAATACATTAATTTGTATATTTTACTTTAAAGAAAACCAAAGTATATCACAATGTAACCTAAGAAAGCACATTGTGTTGTTATCATGTTATTCCTAAGAAAATAAATGCATTGTAAAAGTTGCAGTTTATGCATTGTTCATTGTTACTAAAGCTAAACAGATAATAATCATTATAATAATGTTCTTTCTTCTGATTGTGTTTTTGGATTACACAGCTACATGTAATTTCGGCTGAAAACAGTTTCCAGTATTTTCCAAGACTTATAGTTGGATGGGTCATTATAACCACACTATAACAGTTGATGCCAAAATCATGGTATCACAAAATTGCACAATCATCAGTGAGCAAGTTGATGTTAATATTATGGCTCAATAGGTTACCATACCAACAATATGACCTGCTAAAAATGCCCTTAATTTTAGCTCTAAGTGCTTATAACTCAAAACGAGCTCGGTGACCCCCATTTTTTATTATTGAATTGTAATCAGCATGATAAGATGTGAAAAAATTCTGCGGAGGGGGTGGCTCTGAACCCCCTTCGCAGAATTTTTCAAACTTTGCAAAAAGTTGCATCTTATCATGCTGCTTACAATTCGATAATAAAAAATGGGGGCCACCAAGCTCGTTTTTGAGTTATAAGCGCTTAGAGCTAAAATTAAGGGCATTTTTAGCAGGTCATATTGTTGCTATGGTAACCTATTGAGCCACAATATTAACAGCAACTTGCTCACCAATGATTGTACGGTTTGTTGATACCATGATTTTGGATCAACTGTTATAGTGTGGTTATAATGACCCATCCAACTATAAGTCTTGGAAAATACTGGAAACTGTTTTCAGCCACCTGAAGATTACACTGTGATAATTAAACACGACAGGCATTTGAGAACACGAGGGAAATGTAGAAAACACGAGCCGCAAGCGAGTGTTTTCTACATTTCTCGAGTGTTCTCAAATGACTGGAGTGTTTTATCACTGTGTAATACACGGCTTAGGCTTCTTCATTTTCTTTATGATATAGATTTTACGCGCGCAAAACAATAAAACACGCTTTTTCTATGTTTTATACTCTGATAAAACATAGGTTTTTGACCAATCAGAGCGCGCGCAGGGTCCTATCTATGTTATAAAACCTGATAAATTATCATTAATTTGTTGATGCTCATACTTGAATGAATTCTACTTTTCTCTGCAAAACATCAACAAGGTAACATTTCTGCCTGTATGTACATCACCAATGAAGGAAATCTTTTAAACAATCATAACCATTTCACATTCTGGTTATGTGACAAGTGCATATCCACTTTGCCTCTCTAAATACATAATACTGCACAAAGTGTATTCAGCTTAAATACAGTGAGACTGAAGATAACTACAAGTTATTTACAGTCTTGAATTTAAATGACAGTGATTCATTCCACTCGTGATTTTCTTTTTAGTTTAATTTCTCTGACATATAATGGTATCCTTCTGTAGACAAACTTTCCCCTCCTCCCATGTATGCGACGTTTCAACTTTAGGGTTGTCAAAGCTGCAGGATAGTTGACACTTGACAGCTGCCCATTCATATTGAACTTAAGCTGACTGAAGATTGTTTCCAAAGCACTTCCATTTAAGCGAAGGGGCCAGATGTAGTATCCTCCTGGAAACTTCTCAAGGAAGTATTTACAGAACTCAGTGAAACCATAGAACATAAGCCTTGTCAAATCCCATGTCTACAAAAACAGCCAAGTTGAAGTTATTTTCATTGTAACAGTATAGTCTTTCTAATTTGAAAATAAACAGCTTGAAGAATAAAATGAACATTTACCTTAATTGTAATGACAAAAATGTATATTAACATTATTTTTCGTGTCCCTTGAGTGCCAAGAACACATCCTCAACAAATTTGACTTAATATAAATATTCATTCACACCAGGTTCTTGACCTATATGTACACTGTAGTACAGGAACTAACCTGCCATGCGAGAAATCCTTTTTGACTGGATGCGGTCAAGTTGGGTTCTGAAAAAAGGAGTAGGACATAATTATGTAAACCTTGCTTTTTTAGTACAGAATGCCACACTAGCAACTTGCACAGTAGGAGTGAATTGTACTTTTACTGACATTCATGTCTGCTCGATAGCACTTTTGCAGTGATGTACTTGTGTATACTCTAACATGACATTTGGCCAGTCCATGGGATAACAGTTCCCAAATAGGTCCCAAATAATGCAAAAAAAAAAAACACAATCCCATGATTGTTTTTAGAATTGCCACTGTCAGGAATCAGATTTTTACAAGGTAGGGTAAAAGTCAGAGAATTTTGTATCAGGCCAGGGTATAAATACAAAGCCTTGTTACATACACATACACATCCGCTAATATAAACGGTGTATTTGATAAAGCAGAGCTGGTTGAGGAATTGGGATGATGTTAAGTCATGATATGAAACTGCACTATCCAACCTGATTAACTAATAAAGACCTAGATAATATATGAAAATAGGTAAATAATGATAATGAAAAGTGAAAAGCCACCAAATTTTACCTTTCTCCCAAGCATAGTCAGCCCAACCAACAAAGAATGCATACCCATCTGACATGTTTTGCAAAACAATGCTTTGATCAGTTGTAACTTTTTCATGGCTCAATATGCCTCTCTCAAACAGCTGACGACATGCATCCAGGTACTCAATTGCCTTTTTAACATTTTCAGCATCTGCTGGATTGTTGTGAGTGTACTCTGATAGTTCAGCAATAACGGCATTTTGCTTTGAAAGACAACAAAAAAGCAGTGTCTGTTAGTATGTGTTGACTATTTTGTTCAAAATTTTGGTTGACAAGAGCCTTGTTTCCTTGATGAAAGGAAAAAGAAATAAAATTATTAAGAGGTCTATTAATTTTATATGATTTACGCATAATCTAATTTTTAGCTATAACGTGAACATTGAAAGAAGTACTACTAGTTTAACATTCTTTTGAAATACAAAATAATCTCTTTAGGCAATCTTCTTTCCGACCAGGTGAGCATTTAGGGGTGAATATTTCAAAAACTCATGGAACTATATAAGTCATACATGTAGTCAAACCAAGCTGTCTTCTTGGAATGTATTTACTTTATTTGTAACATAAATACTGTTTTATGTTGTTACACCAACCTGCATGATTTTTGCTGGTTTCACGTTTAGCCTTGTCCAGCAGTCTCTGTACACATGTCGGTAACATAGCTGTGGCACGCGTCTCATTTTACCAGCTTTAGCTCGTGCCATTTCTCTCCTCCACAGATCTTTCACGGCTTGCCAACCAAACTTAACTTCATACAAGTCAAATTCTTTTCTTTGGTGACCATTTGCTTGACGAGAGGCATACAATGCTGCTATAAGGCTTTTCAA
>JAHPZR010016304.1:0-31058 GCA_019787425.1 Platygyra sinensis | reverse complement strand
CTTGAACTAGGTCAAAACATTTATTTCCTACTTTGAGTTTTATTCCTCTTACGAAGCAATTATCATGCATTGCACAGTAAGAGGCATAAAACTCAGAGTAGCAAAAAAATGTTTTTGACCTAGTTTAAGTGACTCTATACATATCTGTTCAAAGCTTTGGTAAACCCATTCAACACTTTTTAGCTTATGCTCAATTTAGTCATTTATCACATCTTTTATTTTTAAGCATAATAATATTACATATTTTTAAAATTTAGGTTTGTGGGGCATGCAATGACAGCAGATGACATGGTGTCACTGCATGATGTTTATGAAGAGCTGAAAGCCCCCAAAGCAGTAAAAGCGTCTTATATCATGCAGTTTCTGTGGCGTGATCTAACAAGTGATTTTGATGTTATCGGGCCATATTACAGCAGTGGTAAAGGATTAGAGTGCAAATTCATCATGTCATGCCTAATGACAACTATTCAGGCATTCCATATTTATGGTTTTAATACCAGTGCAGTGGTTTGCGATGGTGCAAGTGCTAATTTAAAGGCGATCAAGTACCTTACCATGGGAAAAAGTGGAGCTTATGGAATCAATGAAGATCCCCACGTGGATGACCCTCATCGTGTTAAGACATGGATGCTAAATCCTTGGACCAATGAAAAGCTTTTTTTCATTCCCTGTCCATCGCATCAGGTTCTTAAAAATTTATGTAGGATTTCAATTCTGTATGTAATTTCAATGAGCTTGCAGAGTGCAATTCTTTAACAATGTATAAGAGACTGAGATCAGTTTTCTTCTTGAAGTAGTGAAACTTATTTGTAATTCTTTCAAAACTGATAATTGTTTATATCTCTCCTTATAGTTATAATTCTTAATTATGCTAGGTCTTGTTTTGAAGTTCATCACCTGATGGAATTTAAGTTCATGGAAGTTAATGGAATTTTGGGAGGGGAGGATTATAAGTAATCTGTAGAGGAAGTAGACGGTGTACCCAATTTTGTTTTCAGTTCTCATAATTTACAAATTGTGTTGCATTCCTTTCAAGTTGAAAAGCCTTATAGCAGCATTGTATGCCTCTCGTCAAGCAAATGGTCACCAAAGAAAAGAATTTGACTTGTATGAAGTTAAGTTTGGTTGGCAAGCCGTGAAAGATCTGTGGAGGAGAGAAATGGCACGAGCTAAAGCTGGTAAAATGAGACGCGTGCCACAGCTATGTTACCGACATGTGTACAGAGACTGCTGGACAAGGCTAAACGTGAAACCAGCAAAAATCATGCAGGTTGGTGTAACAACATAAAACAGTATTTATGTTACAAATAAAGTAAATACATTCCAAGAAGACAGCTTGGTTTGACTACATGTATGACTTATATAGTTCCATGAGTTTTTGAAATATTCACCCCTAAATGCTCACCTGGTCGGAAAGAAGATTGCCTAAAGAGATTATTTTGTATTTCAAAAGAATGTTAAACTAGTAGTACTTCTTTCAATGTTCACGTTATAGCTAAAAATTAGATTATGCGTAAATCATATAAAATTAATAGACCTCTTAATAATTTTATTTCTTTTTCCTTTCATCAAGGAAACAAGGCTCTTGTCAACCAAAATTTTGAACAAAATAGTCAACACATACTAACAGACACTGCTTTTTTGTTGTCTTTCAAAGCAAAATGCCGTTATTGCTGAACTATCAGAGTACACTCACAACAATCCAGCAGATGCTGAAAATGTTAAAAAGGCAATTGAGTACCTGGATGCATGTCGTCAGCTGTTTGAGAGAGGCATATTGAGCCATGAAAAAGTTACAACTGATCAAAGCATTGTTTTGCAAAACATGTCAGATGGGTATGCATTCTTTGTTGGTTGGGCTGACTATGCTTGGGAGAAAGGTAAAATTTGGTGGCTTTTCACTTTTCATTATCATTATTTACCTATTTTCATATATTATCTAGGTCTTTATTAGTTAATCAGGTTGGATAGTGCAGTTTCATATCATGACTTAACATCATCCCAATTCCTCAACCAGCTCTGCTTTATCAAATACACCGTTTATATTAGCGGATGTGTATGTGTATGTAACAAGGCTTTGTATTTATACCCTGGCCTGATACAAAATTCTCTGACTTTTACCCTACCTTGTAAAAATCTGATTCCTGACAGTGGCAATTCTAAAAACAATCATGGGATTGTGTTTTTTTTTTTTGCATTATTTGGGACCTATTTGGGAACTGTTATCCCATGGACTGGCCAAATGTCATGTTAGAGTATACACAAGTACATCACTGCAAAAGTGCTATCGAGCAGACATGAATGTCAGTAAAAGTACAATTCACTCCTACTGTGCAAGTTGCTAGTGTGGCATTCTGTACTAAAAAAGCAAGGTTTACATAATTATGTCCTACTCCTTTTTTCAGAACCCAACTTGACCGCATCCAGTCAAAAAGGATTTCTCGCATGGCAGGTTAGTTCCTGTACTACAGTGTACATATAGGTCAAGAACCTGGTGTGAATGAATATTTATATTAAGTCAAATTTGTTGAGGATGTGTTCTTGGCACTCAAGGGACACGAAAAATAATGTTAATATACATTTTTGTCATTACAATTAAGGTAAATGTTCATTTTATTCTTCAAGCTGTTTATTTTCAAATTAGAAAGACTATACTGTTACAATGAAAATAACTTCAACTTGGCTGTTTTTGTAGACATGGGATTTGACAAGGCTTATGTTCTATGGTTTCACTGAGTTCTGTAAATACTTCCTTGAGAAGTTTCCAGGAGGATACTACATCTGGCCCCTTCGCTTAAATGGAAGTGCTTTGGAAACAATCTTCAGTCAGCTTAAGTTCAATATGAATGGGCAGCTGTCAAGTGTCAACTATCCTGCAGCTTTGACAACCCTAAAGTTGAAACGTCGCATACATGGGAGGAGGGGAAAGTTTGTCTACAGAAGGATACCATTATATGTCAGAGAAATTAAACTAAAAAGAAAATCACGAGTGGAATGAATCACTGTCATTTAAATTCAAGACTGTAAATAACTTGTAGTTATCTTCAGTCTCACTGTATTTAAGCTGAATACACTTTGTGCAGTATTATGTATTTAGAGAGGCAAAGTGGATATGCACTTGTCACATAACCAGAATGTGAAATGGTTATGATTGTTTAAAAGATTTCCTTCATTGGTGATGTACATACAGGCAGAAATGTTACCTTGTTGATGTTTTGCAGAGAAAAGTAGAATTCATTCAAGTATGAGCATCAACAAATTAATGATAATTTATCAGGTTTTATAACATAGATAGGACCCTGCGCGCGCTCTGATTGGTCAAAAACCTATGTTTTATCAGAGTATAAAACATAGAAAAAGCGTGTTTTATTGTTTTGCGCGCGTAAAATCTATATCATAAAGAAAATGAAGAAGCCTAAGCCGTGTATTACACAGTGATAAAACACTCCAGTCATTTGAGAACACTCGAGAAATGTAGAAAACACTCGCTTGCGGCTCGTGTTTTCTACATTTCCCTCGTGTTCTCAAATGCCTGTCGTGTTTAATTATCACAGTGTAATCTTCAGGTGGCTGAAAACAGTTTCCAGTATTTTCCAAGACTTATAGTTGGATGGGTCATTATAACCACACTATAACAGTTGATCCAAAATCATGGTATCAACAAACCGTACAATCATTGGTGAGCAAGTTGCTGTTAATATTGTGGCTCAATAGGTTACCATAGCAACAATATGACCTGCTAAAAATGCCCTTAATTTTAGCTCTAAGCGCTTATAACTCAAAAACGAGCTTGGTGGCCCCCATTTTTTATTATCGAATTGTAAGCAGCATGATAAGATGCAACTTTTTGCAAAGTTTGAAAAATTCTGCGAAGGGGGTTCAGAGCCACCCCCTCCGCAGAATTTTTTCACATCTTATCATGCTGATTACAATTCAATAATAAAAAATGGGGGTCACCGAGCTCGTTTTGAGTTATAAGCACTTAGAGCTAAAATTAAGGGCATTTTTAGCAGGTCATATTGTTGGTATGGTAACCTATTGAGCCATAATATTAACATCAACTTGCTCACTGATGATTGTGCAATTTTGTGATACCATGATTTTGGCATCAACTGTTATAGTGTGGTTATAATGACCCATCCAACTATAAGTCTTGGAAAATACTGGAAACTGTTTTCAGCCGAAATTACATGTAGCTGTGTAATCCAAAAACACAATCAGAAGAAAGAACATTATTATAATGATTATTATCTGTTTAGCTTTAGTAACAATGAACAATGCATAAACTGCAACTTTTACAATGCATTTATTTTCTTAGGAATAACATGATAACAACACAATGTGCTTTCTTAGGTTACATTGTGATATACTTTGGTTTTCTTTAAAGTAAAATATACAAATTAATGTATTTTGAACAACTGCATTTCATACCCTACAACTCCAGTACTCAACCCTTGTCTACAGCTTAACTACTCTATGACTACACATGTACCTACAAACCTACACAAGTACTCATCAACTTTACTCTTCCTTAACTCTAGGTTTTTGGCAAGTCCTCAGCACTCAAGGTACATGAACTACTCTAATGTACTAATCTGCTTAATGTCTCATCACTACTCCACACCAGTGCAATACACTCCTCTCAAAGACTTTGGTACGCACAAGCACTCTACATTCGCACTCCTTTCTTTTCTATTTCACAAAGTATTAAGAAATCAAGTGAACTTTGGCCTTCTCACAGAACAGGTCGCTGTTACTTTGAGGAACCAGGCCAGCGATTTTGGTAAACAACTTATCTTACGAGAAGTCTGGTTTGGATGAAACTGTTGGCAAAGTTAAAAAAAAAAAAATTGGAGCCACCTGAAATTTTTGAAGAATTAGGGTGGCTCTAAACAATAGTTATGTGCGATGCACTGACATGATGGTTAGTGCACTTGACTCCAGATCATGCAGTCCAGGTTTGAACCCTAGCCAGAGGGACATTACTTTGTGTTCTTGGGCCAGACACTTAACTCTCCCCTGAGCGCCTTTCTTTGCCCATGTGTATAAATGGATATCAGTGAGCTTAATGCTGAAGGTAACTCTGTCCTGGACTAGCATCCCATCCAGGGGGAGTAGAAATACTCCTAGTCACTCCATGCTGCAAAACTGGGATAAACTTTGGCCTGATAGGCCACTTGGCTCGTATGCAGACTTTACTTAAACCATAATAGGCCCTTTGCAGCTAAGCTATCACGTGACCTACTTTTCACAAATTATGGGCTATAACTTGAAATACCTGGAATGGAAAAAGCCTGTTGAAAACATCACAACAGCCAAGTTTGAAGCCCCCGGTACTAAAGAATGAGATTTTTGACAGTTTGATTTTTTTTTTTTGAAAAAATTTGAGATTTGAATGGAAAAGTTGCTGGAGAATAAGACCTTGCTCTCCAACAACATTTTCCACAGATGAACTCTAAATTTTCCCCAAATTTAAAACTGATCTGACCATTTTGGTATTTTCGAAATGCCTTTCCTATTTCTGGCATTATTTAAGTTACAGCCCCTAATACATAACATTTTTAGGAAAATTGTGGTAACATGACTCCAGCTGCAAAGGGCCCATTGCAACATCACCTGAATAAAATGTGATTGTTTTTATTCAGTTGATGCTACAAACTGAGGGCCTGTTTTCACAAAGGGGAGGTGGCATGTGTTTCTTAGCCTGTCCCAGCTCTCTCCATGTACATTTTAAAAGATCGGATTCAGAACATATTCACTTCGCTACCTTTAGCTTATGTCGCAACATAACTTGTCTGTCTTGTGTTTGTTTGTCATTGTGTTCTTCTAGGCATTTTTCTGATCGTACAAACTCATTACACCTGATATTATAGATCTTTCGCAAAAGTTTGTTGAACAGGTCACATCTGATGCTTGGGGATACTTTAATGCCAAGACAACTAAGTGCTTCAAAAAATTTCTTTTTAAGCCCTGTGTCACACATCACACGTTGTTCAGCAACCTGCATTGATAAATGCAATGACTGGTCAAAATAAAAGTTATTTTACAAGTCATCCTAGACCACGCTTGTTTCCATTTGTGCTGTATTGCCCCCAGGGGGGGGGGGGGGGTACAGCCTGGCCCCTCATACCCTGACCATGTTTAAGACAAATATCACTGATTTTACTACCCTGTTTAAGACAGAATTCCCATTTTTGATACCCTGTTTAAGACATAGATTAAAAGTTTCGGTTACAATTTGTGTGGCTTTCTTGTTGTGTAATCAATGGAAATTTAATGTGCCTGGTATCAATACCAAAGTCAATGAAGTCAATATTAATTTACAAGAGCTTGTACAAATTTTGCTGTTTATCATCCAAGAAAAGATATCCCATTTAAGACAAAAATTGTTAAATCAATACCCTGATTAAGACAAAAATGATAAATTTGATACCCTGTTTAAGACAAAAATCCTGAAAAACATACCCTGGCTGGCCGCATGTCCCCATTAAGCCCTTATAAGGGAGTACCCCCCCCCCCCTCCCTGTGTATACCTTACAGCAGATTTGTGAATTTGGAACGAAAGGGTTGATCAGAGTTTCTATTAACTACACTACAAAAAATCAAGGTTTTCTTGTTCAAGTTTGCAAAGGTATCCCGATTTTATGTTGTATTCGTACATGTACACTTCGACAGCTGTACCTGGCTTAAGGAAATATAAATTGACATGGTCAAGAGGTGTTGAGCATATGTTGTACTGGAACTATGTATGTAAATTTAAAAATTGTTATCTTGTATTTGATGCCCAAAACACCATCTAAAAAGTAGTGTCTAGCTAAGATCTGGAACTAACCTTAAAGAGCTTTCTACCAAACAAATGATATCCCTTTTGGTTCACGACGTCTCCAAACACCTTCGAAAACGCTCGCAGGAAGGGAACTACCTCCACCTTTAACACCAGTAAGTTTCCCTCGTCCAAATTTTGTAAGAAACACGGGACATTTTTCTTTTCAGTATCCTCCAATTTCTCAAGAGCCTCGATTTCTTTTGACACCATGTTCTTAAGGCTTTGTTTAGATCTAGAGAGTGGCCGGGCAATCTTCCGTAAACGTCTCTTTAGGTTCAACACGGCAGCAGAACCTAGCTTTAGCATTGACACATCGTCCTCAACAATGTCCATTCTCCCTGTCGACACACTGATGCTACCTGAACTATCTTCCTGTCTTTCTCTAACAAACTTAAAACCAGCACCAAAGACACTCTCCAGGAAACATGATACAACATTCTTACCCTGCGACATGTCCTTGACGATTTCGGAAACTTCCTGACTATCTAACATTTGACGAACAAACTCGTACCATCTCACCTGTAGTATCGCATACTTATCACACGATCTACCTTTCGCTTTTTCGCAAAAGAAATCGAAGAAGGTCTCGCTCCAGCTCTTGATAAATCTACGAAACAAAACACTCGATACAAGCCTGTCCACTTCACCCGCCAAGCTCGACTCAAAATAAAAAGAAAAAGTCCCTCGAGCCTCTCTGCAGACCCTATCAAATACATCCTCTTCCGACAGAGCTTTTCCGGCAAGGCTTATTGCTCGAATTTTCGCTCTTGTGAGCTTCTTCGCAGCCTTCACATGAGCGGCCGCCATTATTTGTGTTATTTGCGGTAAATTTGGACGATTCCGTATTTGGGCAAAAAAATTTCCCTGCTTCTGATTGGTCGACGAAAAACCCCAGCATTGTTCCCAACATATAAAGAGAATTTAGACGCTTCTAGGTAATGTACTCAATATAATCCATGTTGTGAGTACAAATGCTCAGCGGCCAGGCCAGGCTAGGCCGCTAAGCGTGACGTCATTCTGTTCAAGAGATTTTGCCCTGGAAAGCGTGTTTGATGCTGATCTTCAACCTTACCGTTTTGAACCAGAACGTGGTCCAAATCCTGAGGATAGCGAAACCGAAAACGAAGTAAACGAGCGGTTAGAAGGCACATTTTGGAGTACTTGTGAGCGGATGTGAAATCATAGCCAAACGCAAAGAGAATGTGTTTGTTGCCGACAACAGTCCAGAGGCAGAAAACAAAATGGAAGGTTAGAATTTTGAGCTTATACTGCATTGGTCGCAGTAAATGGAAAAAAAATTTTCTTTGTAAATTGCTTTAGATATTAAAAGGCGTTTTAATAAAGCGTAAGCAGTTACTTTTTCTACTTTAATTGTTTGTATTTCATTTTACTTCTTGGCGGTGACACGAAGGGATTTCTTCCAGGTTGTATCACTGCAAACGAAGAATTTTCGATGGTTTTTTAAACGTTGCTTTAAAGGCACCGTTTGCGCTGGAATATTTTTAGAAGAGCATCTTGTTTTAGTCTCCTCTTTCTTGTTTTAGCACCCAACATTTCGCATCTGTATACTACGTAACAATCCTCTGTGAAGTGTTCATTACAAACGTAGACATTCTCAAGATTTTTTTTGTCATAAAAACGTGCATCTCGACAAAGCTGGTCTAGCCACTATTTTGGCAACTTTTTAAACGGCAAATTATCTCAGTGAAAACTTAAACTTTTTTCTGGATCTTTATCCGATCGATTTGAACAACCAGGGGCAGAACACGACGGCATTTTCACGTGACAAAGACAACGACAAGAAAAGCCTGGAAGCGTATTACTGAGCCAGCTGCACTTTGATGCGCTGAGCACTTGTTTCAAAATGGTGGCTGCCGATGCTGAATTTTGGCCTTCTTTGGAGACTAATTTCTCGGGATAACATGCACTTTAGAAGCTGAAACTTCGATGAGTATAACTTAACTCAGTATAAACTTTTTATTGGTAATGACAAAAAAATACGCTTTTGGGAGTGACCGTCTCCTTTAAAAAAAATGGTTGTAGTTGTCATCGTGATGAAGTGCAATAATAAGAAAGAAATATCGATTGTTTTACGGTGTAGTCACTTGTGTTGAAGATCGCGACGTTTCCACGACGTGCTGTTAGGCTAGGAGTCCCACTGCATCTGATAAACCACGATGCTCCGCTGTGATTAGTTGGTTTCAACAGCTGTGATTGCGCATTTTGATCTGCCTGGCTGGGCGCGAGGCAGGCTATTCTTCATAAGTGGTTTATTTGCAACATGGCCCGTTAGATTTCGCTTAAAAAGAGTGGGAGAACGAGAACACCGATTTACAGTCCCATAATTCTAAGCACACCGAGATCTTACCGAGTAGACACGCCCAATTAACATTTGGGACATTACGATGAGTCGTCGAAAAAGTCCGCAGCGAAAAGGTCAAGTTCTTATTAAACTCAGTATAATTTGCAAGGTAGGAATTAAAACTTAGTGAAGACAAGAAACACATGAACTTATTTCAAGCTTATATCGAGGAAGTGGAGACTTGATATTACCTTGTAAGCTCTTAGATGTGCTGTGCAAATTACGAATTAAATTATAGGAAAGTACACGATCTTCCAACTTTGGTACCCAGGAGTGTTAATAAGCCGTCTTTATTCGTTTTTTTAAATTAATCCTTAAATAATTTTGTTTGTCTTTTTATTTCCATGTTACAATCAGTTTTTGCAAGAGCCTATAGTCTAACAAGAAATAATACACAAACTCAGTGACAGACAAGACAGTAAAACGCATGTCCGAAAACAAGCCTATAGTCTAGCCCAGTCCTTAAACTTCTGGGTTCAACCCACACCTCCCGCAAACCCCCCCCCCCCCCCCCCCTCCCCCGATTCATCCCTTCCGGTCAGATATATCATTCCTCCCTACTTTTTTGGTCCATCACGTAAACAAAAGAAAAGGCAGCCGTTGTGTTAGGCGTTGCTGTTAGTTTCTCTACTTTTCAAATGGTAAAGTTGTATTATCAATTAATTGCTTCTGATGTGAAAAACGCAACTGACAAACAGATTTCTACATCCGAATTATTCTGATGAGGTCACCTCGTAAGAATAGCATATTTACACATGTTATTAAAAGAAACTAATACCAAACATGACATAAAGCACAGTCATCAAATGAAAAGGAACTGGCTCGGGGTCATTTTTGTTAATTATTTTCCCCCTTTTTCCCCAAACAATAGATTAACTTTGACTTGCAGCTTTGTAATTTTTGAGCAAAGAAAAAAAAAAAGCAATTGGCATAAGACAGTAGTGAATCATTGTGTAAGCCTTTCAGTTTCTCATTTTTGTCATTGTTTCTAATGTACCAGGGCCCCTTCCTTAAACAAAACAAAATGTTGTAATCCCTTCTGAGTATTCTAAAGACTGGTTTATGAGAAGCAACATCTAAACACTGAGATAAAAAAAAAAGTCACTGCCGAGACAGCCTCTGATAACGGGGTGAATCAGTTCTTTTAAGTGTTATTAAAAAAGTAATTTATTTTTACGTGACAAAAGTACTTAATTTACACACTGCAACAAAACAGCGATGGTGCAATGTTGTTCAAAAGCAAATATCAGAAATGACACAATTCAGCTGAAGCAGGAAAAACATAACAATTATTTAGCACGGGTTGTCGAATATGCGTGTTATGCGTATTTCTGACTTGAGTTTTCAAAACTGGCTTTCCATAGAGTATATATTACAACGACATGTTGATAGCTAAGGTCTAGCTAAGAATTATTTTCATTTTGTACAGTGAAAAGTGTTAACATGACAGCAATAAGTAAAGCTTTCAAGTAAGGAAACAACCTTTTCATAAAACAAACATAAAGCTTTAAGTTTAATACTTCACATCAAATTCAAGGGCCGTTTTCAGCACGAAAATTGAGCGATGAAGAACTAACTGATCTCATGTCATTTACATCTACAGAGGACGGAATCTTTCCCATCTCAATCATTTCGGTAAACGTTATCTTTTCGTAGCCCTTCATTTGCGCTTGCTTGGATGAGATTGGTCGAGATTATTAAGAGATCGAACTAAACGGGTGACAGGATGTTTCCTAAAGGCTAGGAATGCAAATGACGGAAGCCTTTTAAGTACTAAAAAACAAGAAGCAGAAACCTGACTTTTCATTTACCGCAGTTGAATGTTGAAAAAGTAATTGCACAACGTGATCTACTCTGAAACGGGTTCAGAATGCCTGATTTCCAAGTTCTTAACGGGTTGAATCAAAGCTCAACAGCGATTGACACCTTCGCATGGGAGTTAAAGCACCGCTCCATTTTTACAAGAGTTTCAGAATGCTTCTTTATGCTGTCAATTAATCTCGTTTCTTTTGCCGGCAACCTTCTGCTTGGAATGGCTGTCATCAAGAACCCAAATCTTCGCAGAGCTGTTCCAAACATGTATATTATAACTTTGGCTGTTTCCGACTTCCTGATGTCTTTGCTGGGGATTCCATTTTCAGTGGCTTCTCTTATCGTTGGAGAATGGCCGTTTAACAACTTTGTGTGCCAGCTTCAAGGATTCTGGATTCTTCTAATGTGCGCCGTGTCGCTGCAAACTTTAGCAGTGACCGCTGTGAACAGGTATTTTCGAGTTGTTCGTTCGCGCACGCTGTATCAGAAGTTGTTCAACATTAAGACAACAAAAGTGACAGTCATGATTCTGTGGATAATGGCTTTCTTTGCGCCTCTTCCGTATGTTGCAGCTGGACACGAGTTTTTCTTTCACACTGGAAAGGTATTCTGTGCGCACGACGCTGAAAGCCTATATGAAGGTTACGGAGCTTATCTGGTTCTCGTTTATGTCCTCATTCCTCTCATTATTATCGTAAGTTGCTACACAAGAGTATTCATTGCCGTGCGGAGGCATAATCATGCAACATTCCAACAATCACGGATCCACCCTCTAGGAGAACAGCCCACAGAAATGTCTAACACGTTAAGACTGTCAGTAGAGGAAGTAAATATTACCTATATGCTTCTAGTCGTTGTGATAGGTTTTCTAATTTGCTGGACTCCTATTATAGTAATTGATATGATCGACTTTATAAACGCTGACTGGAAGCTGAAACGACAAGTGTATGTGAGCTACACTTGTTTTGGATTTGCCAGCACTTCGCTTAACCCAGTCATATACGGCATCATGAACCGTTCCTTCCGTGCAGAATATTTGAGAATTTTAATGCTGTTTAAGAATCGCATTTTAGGATCTGAGTTAAATGCTCAAAGAGTTGACCCAGTGCAGGCTGCAACTGTTCAAAATGCATAAGCATCATGCAACTGTTAGAGGGGTATTCATTTGAGTGTTGGAAAGGAATACACCTTATTAACAAATGGCCGCCAACCTGGGACGAGCGCGCGGCCAAACATAGAACCGAGGCGTTTTGGGATAAAAATTTGTTTTCGTGCAAACTTTGGCCAATTAACTGGCTAACTTACATTGAAATTATCGGTCATCTAAAAGCGATTTCTTTAATGCGACAGTTTCCTGACTTCCAATTTCATTGGGGATGAGTTCGATTTCAAATATTAATTGCTGTGTTCCTCTTTGCAACTAGAGAGGAACCGTAGACGTCAACGGAAAGAGAGTCGGCTTCTTCAATTTTCCGAAAGATCCAAACCTTCGAGCTCAATGACTGCAGAAGATTCGAAGAGACGTTGGAACGAAATTCAAACTGACGGAAATTTCAAAAGTTTGCTCACTGCATTTTCGTGAAAGCGAAATCAAAAAAGGCCTTGGAGGAAAGAAGATGAGTACGTGTAGACATCACCGCAGTTCCTTCGAAATTTGCATGACGCGCTTCACCGCGAAAGAGACCGCCGCCGTCTGCGAGATTTTCACAGAAGAAGAGCAAGCGTCGACTGGAAGTATCATTCACGGAATTATTCACGGTAAGCAGCGACATAACATCCGAAGCGGACGATACAGTTTCTCTCGAAAAAGCTGAAATCGTAAATACTGGGTTTAAGTACACCAGCGAGGCCTGGAATGTCTGCAAGTTTGGAAACGCAGTGTAAAACGAAATAGATTCATCGCCAGACAGATTATTTATGCAAAACATGCGTGACTTTAATTCTCCGTTCTCCTCGAGTTGACGATTAATTTCCGCCTGGGCATTTCTATCTCAATTGGGCTTCTTTATTTCCTAGTTTCTCTTTTAAAATTGATACTTCCTCATCTAACCGTGCAGTTTCCTTTTGAGCTTGTAACAACTGCATGGAATCGTAATGACTCGCATGAATCTTGTGATTCAGTATTTATGATTTCAGCTTTTTCGAGAGAAACTGTATCGTCCGCTTCGGATATTATGTCGCTACTTACCGTGAATAATTCTTCCGTGAATGTTTCTTCCAGTCGAAGCTTGCTCTTCTTCGGTGAAAATCTCGCAGACGGCGGCGGTCTCTTCCGCAGTGAAGTGCGCCATGCAAAGTTCGAAGGAACTGCGGTGATGTCTAACGTACTCATCTTCTTTCCTCCAAGGCCTTTTTTGATTTCGCTTTCACGAAAATGCAGTGAGCAAACTTTTGAAATTTCCGTCAGTTTGAATTTCGTTCCAACGTCTCTTCGAATCTTCTGCAGCCATTGAGCTCGAAGGTTTGGATCTTTCGGAAAATTGAAGAAGCCGACTCTCTTTCCGTTGGCGTCTACGGTTCCTCTCTAGTTGCAAAGAGGAACACAGCAATTAATATTTGAACTCCAACTCATCCCCAATGAAATTAGCAGTCAGGAAACTGTCGCATTAAAGAAATCGCTTTTAGATGACCGATAATTTCAATGTAAGTTGGCCAGTTAATATTGGCCAAAGTTTGCACGAAAACAAATTTTTATCCCAAAACGCCTCGATTCCATGTTTGGCCGCGCGCTCGTTCCAGGTTGGCGGCCATTTGTGAATAAGATGTATTGGTTTGCATTATTAATGCTACGCGATTGGCTAAAATAACTCGCGCCAGTTTTTCATCCGATCAGAAGTCAGTGAAACCAAAACCGATCGTGACTCGTTTACACAAGTTTTCCCACGCTTTGACTTCGAGCTTTGATTGGTTCACTGGATTGTCTGTGTCGTTTGGGATTGGCTAGAGTGATAACTTTGGTTTTGGTTTTGCGACACTAAATTGAAAACTTCCCTAACACTATAAACTGATTTCTTTCAGCACGGAGATATTCCGACGTGCATGTTTGTCGGTTAGAACATACAACTTCATTGCATTTGGTCGTGTATTTTACTCTGTGTTATTTGACGTGTACATATATGTCTGGATTTATGAAAACGGTGCTTAAGAATTGAAATCGCGCCCTAAGCGGGTGTTTTTTTTCTCTCACCGGGGACTATCTCAAAAGGTGACGATATAAAAAATAAAAGGAAGGTCAGTCCTTTTTTTTCTTTCTTTACCCGTTTATCTCCCTTGCATTGCCGTCCTTTCTCTATTCTCTGCCCGTTTACATGGCTTGGAGGTGACTTAAAAGTTGGGTGAAATCAAGGTGACATAAGGGTAACAGAGGTCGAAATGTTTAGCATCGTTTTCATATATCCAGTTATATATACAATGTCATGATATTTTATCAGTAGTGCAATTTCTCAAATATTCAAAAGGTTTAGATGCATGGCAGCTTAATCTGATTGAATCAGATTACAAATATAAATTTCTTAAAAAGCTGAAAGTGACCATTCCCTCTGTAAAACGCGCCGTTGCAGGGAATCATAGTAGTTGTATTCATCATCTTGATCTGGATGTTTATTTTAATGAACAACGCTACCATGATTCCCTACAGGCGTGTTTTATAGGGAGATGTGCCTGCAGTGAATCATGGTAGTTGTGTTCCTCATCTTGATCTGGATGTTTATTTTAATAAACACAGCTACCATAATTCCCTGCGGGCGTGTCTTAAAGTGAAACACGCGCGTAGGGAATCATGGTAGTTGTGTTCATCATCTTGGTCTGGATGTTTGTTTTAATGAATAAAACTCCTATCATTCCCTGCAGGCGGGTCTTAAAGAGGGAATTGGTCATTACAAAGCACCTTTATTTATATACGATGAAAATTCAAAGCTAACGACAAGCACGTGGGGTCGTGTACTAAATAAAAAGATACAAAAGCTAAGAATAATTAAACTACAAATAGAGGATAAAAGCCATTCTTATAAAGATATAGTTCTGTTAAAATGAGTCAGTAGTTAAAAATAAACGAAATTCTCAGATCAATTGTTCATTATTTGTCGGACTGCAACATTAAGATTAAAATCCTTAAAAGTGTGACAATATTAACATCATTTTTCGAAAGGGATTTCACGTTTGTGCACTCTAGTATTGATCCATTTGATCGTCCTATAGCGTTCAAGAGGACAGTCCCTCTATAGGAAATGGGGTTTTGAATGTATTTGCAGACAAAACTATGAGCTATAAGCCCATACTGCAGTCTTGAAGAAGATCTGTTGCCGTAGACAATCAACTTCTTGAGCTGAAGTGCGAGGGAGCATGCCATGATAACCCTTGTAAACGTGAACTGTTAGTATGTCCGGTGAAAAACCAAAAATAATTTTAGCAGCACGGCAGTGATGTCTTTCCAATGTTTTAAATAACTCTGTCTGATTAACACCATCCCAGACGGGCATCGCGTAAGTGATGGAAATATCTAATTAATTACGTCTAGTCATTGCAAAAAAATAATTTAAAGCAACAGGACTGATAAAAATCAATAAACTGCATGAAGGCCGATGAAGTCACGAAGGATTTTCCAGGGGTAATGACCTTTGTTAACGTCAGATCCATATCTGATGTATCATCTGAGAAACATCTAATTAATTACGCCCAGTGGCGCAATTGCTTGTGTAAATGATGAGGTCATTTGCCAATAACACAGCTGCCAGAAAGATAGATAAGTTCAGTTAAATTTAGTTTGGATGCAAATCCTTCAGGCTCTACACGACATCCAGAAGCTCAGAGCAATCTAAGATATGCTGTCTCCAGACGCCAGAAGCTTGCAAGATCTACTGACGACAGGAGACAATTTCCTGTATCATCTCCTCTTAAATATCTCGATCAGTCTCGATCAGTTTTAAACCCTATTTTAAAGAAGACTAAGTTGGAGCTGTGGGAACGGCCAACAGAAGAACATTCCACCTATCTACAGTTCTATTAAAATAACTATTTTAACAGCAAAAAAACACTCGTCCTGGTGTAGCTCTTTTTTAGTTTGGGCCCCTTATTCTCTATTAAAACATCATCGACTCAAAATGGCCCGAAAAGTTTGGTTAAATATGGCGAAGAAAGATCAATTGCGTGCGATTGTACTCAAGGAGAGAAAATACATTTTGAAGATTTACTGAAAATTGTCGCTATAGCAACCTGCCACAGCCTTTGGAGGTTTTATTTTATAGCATTGACGCTAACAGGTACTGCTCTTCCACAAAACAAGATTTGAGTTTCAAACAAGCATATCTTGTAAGTTTCTGTTTCGTTCTATGCAATTAACTAAAGTTTTGACAGTTAACTCTTTTGTTTTCAGTACAGACGTTTGTATGACTGGTGGTATAATGCATACCCCCAGTCATACAAACGTCTGTAATTTTTTTAAATTTTCAACTTACATTTTCTCAGCTGATATTACACCTAAAATGCTGAAACTTTACAGGGTTACTAAATTAAAGGTGCTCTTTCTAGTGCTGGTATACGTTTTTAATTTTGACTTGTTTGAATTTTTGGCCGCCATTTTGGAGAAGGGTCTATTTTTCTTGAGCAAGTATTATGAGAAATGGCGGTCGAAATCCAACAGAAACATCAGGTAGCCAAATTCCCCGAAATAGCCACTTTTTTAACCAACACGATAGCTCTCTCTGCTGTCATGTAAATGCCGCGTTACGCAAAAGCTTAGAAATTCAAGCGCAGTCTATCACAAAACCAAGAACCCATTCGGAGCGAGAATTCGCATAAATAATAGTTTTCGGCTGTTCTTATACACCCTATGCAAAAATGGCTGCCTTAATATTATTATTTTGTTCGTATTTAAGGTGGCTGGAAACAGTTTACAGTACTTTCCAAGGCTTAGAGTTTGATGGGTCATTATAACCACTCTTTATCGGTTAATGCCACAATCATGGTATCAACAAACTGCCCAGTCATCGGTGAACAAGTTGCTGTTATTTTTGTGGCACAATAGGTTACCATAGCAACAATATGACCTGCTAAAAACACCCTTAATTTTAGCTTTAAGCGCTTATAACTCAAAAACGACCTCGGTGACCCCCATTTTTTATTATCGAGTTGTAATCAGCATGATAAGATGTAACTTTTTGCAAAGTTTAAAAAAATTCATCGAAGGGGATTCAGAGCCACCTTAAATTTTCGAAAATTTAAGGTGGCTCTGAACCCCCTTCAAGGAATTTTTTTAAACTTTGCAAAAAGTTGCATCCTATCAACTGATGATTGGTGGAATGTTCTTCTGTTGGCCGTTCCCACAGCTCCAACTTAGTCTTCTTTAAAATAGGGTTTAAAACTGATCGAGACTGATCGAGATATTTAAGAGGAGATGATACAGGAAATTGTCTCCTGTCGTCAGTAGATCTTGCAAGCTTCTGGCGTCTGGAGACAGCATATCTTAGATTGCTCTGAGCTTCTGGATGTCGTGTAGAGCCTGAAGGATTTGCATCCAAACTAAATTTAACTGAACTTATCTATCTTTCTGGCAGCTGTGTTATTGGCAAATGACCTCATCATTTACACAAGCAATTGCGCCACTGGGCGTAATTAATTAGATGTTTCTCAGATGATACATCAGATATGGATCTGACGTTAACAAAGGTCATTACCCCTGGAAAATCCTCGTGACTTCATCGGCCTTCATGCAGTTTATTGATTTTTATCAGTCCTGTTGCTTTAAATTATTTTTTTGCAATGACTAGACGTAATTAATTAGATATTTCCATCACTTACGCGATGCCCGTCTGGGATGGTGTTAATCAGACAGAGTTATTTAAAACATTGGAAAGACATCACTGCCGTGCTGCTAAAATTATTTTTGGTTTTTCACCGGACATACTAACAGTTCACGTTTACAAGGGTTATCATGGCATGCTCCCTCGCACTTCAGCTCAAGAAGTTGATTGTCTACGGCAACAGATCTTCTTCAAGACTGCAGTATGGGCTTATAGCTCATAGTTTTGTCTGCAAATACATTCAAAACCCCATTTCCTATAGAGGGACTGTCCTCTTGAACGCTATAGGACGATCAAATGGATCAATACTAGAGTGCACAAACGTGAAATCCCTTTCGAAAAATGATGTTAATATTGTCACACTTTTAAGGATTTTAATCTTAATGTTGCAGTCCGACAAATAATGAACAATTGATCTGAGAATTTCGTTTATTTTTAACTACTGACTCATTTTAACAGAACTATATCTTTATAAGAATGGCTTTTATCCTCTATTTGTAGTTTAATTATTCTTAGCTTTTGTATCTTTTTATTTAGTACACGACCCCACGTGCTTGTCGTTAGCTTTGAATTTTCATCGTATATAAATAAAGGTGCTTTGTAATGACCAATTCCCTCTTTAAGACCCGCCTGCAGGGAATGATAGGAGTTTTATTCATTAAAACAAACATCCAGACCAAGATGATGAACACAACTACCATGATTCCCTACGCGCGTGTTTCACTTTAAGACACGCCCGCAGGGAATTATGGTAGCTGTGTTTATTAAAATAAACATCCAGATCAAGATGAGGAACACAACTACCATGATTCACTGCAGGCACATCTCCCTATAAAACACGCCTGTAGGGAATCATGGTAGCGTTGTTCATTAAAATAAACATCCAGATCAAGATGATGAATACAACTACTATGATTCCCTGCAACGGCGCGTTTTACAGAGGGAATGGTCACTTTCAGCTTTTTAAGAAATTTATATTTGTAATCTGATTCAATCAGATTAAGCTGCCATGCATCTAAACCTTTTGAATATTTGAGAAATTGCACTACTGATAAAATATCATGACATTGTATATATAACTGGATATATGAAAACGATGCTAAACATTTCGACCTCTGTTACCCTTATGTCACCTTGATTTCACCCAACTTTTAAGTCACCTCCAAGCCATGTAAACGGGCAGAGAATAGAGAAAGGACGGCAATGCAAGGGAGATAAACGGGTAAAGAAAGAAAAAAAAGGACTGACCTTCCTTTTATTTTTTATATCGTCACCTTTTGAGATAGTCCCCGGTGAGAGAAAAAAAACACCCGCTTAGGGCGCGATTTCAATTCTTAAGCACCGTTTTCATAAATCCAGACATATATGTACACGTCAAATAACACAGAGTAAAATACACGACCAAATGCAATGAAGTTGTATGTTCTAACCGACAAACATGCACGTCGGAATATCTCCGTGCTGAAAGAAATCAGTTTATAGTGTTAGGGAAGTTTTCAATTTAGTGTCGCAAAACCAAAACCAAAGTTATCACTCTAGCCAATCCCAAACGACACAGACAATCCAGTGAACCAATCAAAGCTCGAAGTCAAAGCGTGGGAAAACTTGTGTAAACGAGTCACGATCGGTTTTGGTTTCACTGACTTCTGATCGGATGAAAAACTGGCGCGAGTTATTTTAGCCAATCGCGTAGCATTAATAATGCAAACCAATACATCTTATTCACAAATGGCCGCCAACCTGGAACGAGCGCGCGGCCAAACATGGAATCGAGGCGTTTTGGGATAAAAATTTGTTTTCGTGCAAACTTTGGCCAATATTAACTGGCCAACTTACATTGAAATTATCGGTCATCTAAAAGCGATTTCTTTAATGCGACAGTTTCCTGACTGCTAATTTCATTGGGGATGAGTTGGAGTTCAAATATTAATTGCTGTGTTCCTCTTTGCAACTAGAGAGGAACCGTAGACGCCAACGGAAAGAGAGTCGGCTTCTTCAATTTTCCGAAAGATCCAAACCTTCGAGCTCAATGGCTGCAGAAGATTCGAAGAGACGTTGGAACGAAATTCAAACTGACGGAAATTTCAAAAGTTTGCTCACTGCATTTTCGTGAAAGCGAAATCAAAAAAGGCCTTGGAGGAAAGAAGATGAGTACGTTAGACATCACCGCAGTTCCTTCGAACTTTGCATGGCGCACTTCACTGCGGAAGAGACCGCCGCCGTCTGCGAGATTTTCACCGAAGAAGAGCAAGCTTCGACTGGAAGAAACATTCACGGAAGAATTATTCACGGTAAGTAGCGACATAATATCCGAAGCGGACGATACAGTTTCTCTCGAAAAAGCTGAAATCATAAATACTGAATCACAAGATTCATGCGAGTCATTACGATTCCATGCAGTTGTTACAAGCTCAAAAGGAAACTGCACGGTTAGATGAGGAAGTATCAATTTTAAAAGAGAAACTAGGAAATAAAGAAGCCCAATTGAGATAGAAATGCCCAGGCGGAAATTAATCGTCAACTCGAGGAGAACGGAGAATTAAAGTCACGCATGTTTTGCATAAATAATCTGTCTGGCGATGAATCTATTTCGTTTTACACTGCGTTTCCAAACTTGCAGACATTCCAGGCCTCGCTGGTGTACTTAAACCCAGTATTTACGATTTCAGCTTTTTCGAGAGAAACTGTATCGTCCGCTTCGGATGTTATGTCGCTGCTTACCGTGAATAATTCCGTGAATGATACTTCCAGTCGACGCTTGCTCTTCTTCTGTGAAAATCTCGCAGACGGCGGCGGTCTCTTTCGCGGTGAAGCGCGTCATGCAAATTTCGAAGGAACTGCGGTGATGTCTACACGTACTCATCTTCTTTCCTCCAAGGCCTTTTTTGATTTCGCTTTCACGAAAATGCAGTGAGCAAACTTTTGAAATTTCCGTCAGTTTGAATTTCGTTCCAACGTCTCTTCGAATCTTCTGCAGTCATTGAGCTCGAAGGTTTGGATCTTTCGGAAAATTGAAGAAGCCGACTCTCTTTCCGTTGACGTCTACGGTTCCTCTCTAGTTGCAAAGAGGAACACAGCAATTAATATTTGAAATCGAACTCATCCCAATGAAATTGGAAGTCAGGAAACTGTCGCATTAAAGAAATCGCTTTTAGATGACCGATAATTTCAATGTAAGTTAGCCAGTTAATTGGCCAAAGTTTGCACGAAAACAAATTTTTATCCCAAAACGCCTCGGTTCTATGTTTGGCCGCGCGCTCGTCCCAGGTTGGCGGCCATTTGTTAATAAGGTGTATTCCTTTCCAACACTCAAATGAATACCCCTCTAACAGTTGCATGATGCTTATGCATTTTGAACAGTTGCAGCCTGCACTGGGTCAACTCTTTGAGCATTTAACTCAGATCCTAAAATGCGATTCTTAAACAGCATTAAAATTCTCAAATATTCTGCACGGAAGGAACGGTTCATGATGCCGTATATGACTGGGTTAAGCGAAGTGCTGGCAAATCCAAAACAAGTGTAGCTCACATACACTTGTCGTTTCAGCTTCCAGTCAGCGTTTATAAAGTCGATCATATCAATTACTATAATAGGAGTCCAGCAAATTAGAAAACCTATCACAACGACTAGAAGCATATAGGTAATATTTACTTCCTCTACTGACAGTCTTAACGTGTTAGACATTTCTGTGGGCTGTTCTCCTAGAGGGTGGATCCGTGATTGTTGGAATGTTGCATGATTATGCCTCCGCACGGCAATGAATACTCTTGTGTAGCAACTTACGATAATAATGAGAGGAATGAGGACATAAACGAGAACCAGATAAGCTCCGTAACCTTCATATAGGCTTTCAGCGTCGTGCGCACAGAATACCTTTCCAGTGTGAAAGAAAAACTCGTGTCCAGCTGCAACATACGGAAGAGGCGCAAAGAAAGCCATTATCCACAGAATCATGACTGTCACTTTTGTTGTCTTAATGTTGAACAACTTCTGATACAGCGTGCGCGAACGAACAACTCGAAAATACCTGTTCACAGCGGTCACTGCTAAAGTTTGCAGCGACACGGCGCACATTAGAAGAATCCAGAATCCTTGAAGCTGGCACACAAAGTTGTTAAACGGCCATTCTCCAACGATAAGAGAAGCCACTGAAAATGGAATCCCCAGCAAAGACATCAGGAAGTCGGAAACAGCCAAAGTTATAATATACATGTTTGGAACAGCTCTGCGAAGATTTGGGTTCTTGATGACAGCCATTCCAAGCAGAAGGTTGCCGGCAAAAGAAACGAGATTAATTGACAGCATAAAGAAGCATTCTGAAACTCTTGTAAAAATGGAGCGGTGCTTTAACTCCCATGCGAAGGTGTCAATCGCTGTTGAGCTTTGATTCAACCCGTTAAGAACTTGGAAATCAGGCATTCTGAACCCGTTTCAGAGTAGATCACGTTGTGCAATTACTTTTTCAACATTCAACTGCGGTAAATGAAAAGTCAGGTTTCTGCTTCTTGTTTTTTAGTACTTAAAAGGCTTCCGTCATTTGCATTCCTAGCCTTTAGGAAACATCCTGTCACCCGTTTAGTTCGATCTCTTAATAATCTCGACCAATCTCATCCAAGCAAGCGCAAATGAAGGGCTACGAAAAGATAACGTTTACCGAAATGATTGAGATGGGAAAGATTCCGTCCTCTGTAGATGTAAATGACATGAGATCAGTTAGTTCTTCATCGCTCAATTTTCGTGCTGAAAACGGCCCTTGAATTTGATGTGAAGTATTAAACTTAAAGCTTTATGTTTGTTTTATGAAAAGGTTGTTTCCTTACTTGAAAGCTTTACTTATTGCTGTCATGTTAACACTTTTCACTGTACAAAATGAAAATAATTCTTAGCTAGACCTTAGCTATCAACATGTCGTTGTAATATATACTCTATGGAAAGCCAGTTTTGAAACTCAAGTCAGAAATACGCATAACACGCATATTCGACAACCCGTGCTAAATAATTGTTATGTTTTTCCTGCTTCAGCTGAATTGTGTCATTTCTGATATTTGCTTTTGAACAACATTGCACCATCGCTGTTTTGTTGCAGTGTGTAAATTAAGTACTTTTGTCACGTAAAAATAAATTACTTTTTTAATAACACTTAAAAGAACTGATTCACCCCGTTATCAGAGGCTGTCTCGGCAGTGACTTTTTTTTTTATCTCAGTGTTTAGATGTTGCTTCTCATAAACCAGTCTTTAGAATACTCAGAAGGGATTACAACATTTTGTTTTGTTTAAGGAAGGGGCCCTGGTACATTAGAAACAATGACAAAAATGAGAAACTGAAAGGCTTACACAATGATTCACTACTGTCTTATGCCAATTGCTTTTTTTTTTTCTTTGCTCAAAATTACAAAGCTGCAAGTCAAAGTTAATCTATTGTTTGGGGAAAAAGGGGGAAATAATTAACAAAAATGACCCCGAGCCAGTTCCTTTTCATTTGATGACTGTGCTTTATGTCATGTTTGGTATTAGTTTCTTTTAATAACATGTGTAAATATGCTATTCTTACGAGGTGACCTCATCAGAATAATTCGGATGTAGAAATCTGTTTGTCAGTTGCGTTTTTCACATCAGAAGCAATTAATTGATAATACAACTTTACCATTTGAAAAGTAGAGAAACTAACAGCAACGCCTAACACAACGGCTGCCTTTTCTTTTGTTTACGTGATGGACCAAAAAAGTAGGGAGGAATGATATATCTGACCGGAAGGGATGAATCGGGGGAGGGGGGGGGGGGGGGGGGGGGTTTGCGGGAGGTGTGGGTTGAACCCAGAAGTTTAAGGACTGGGCTAGACTATAGGCTTGTTTTCGGACATGCGTTTTACTGTCTTGTCTGTCACTGAGTTTGTGTATTATTTCTTGTTAGACTATAGGCTCTTGCAAAAACTGATTGTAACATGGAAATAAAAAGACAAACAAAATTATTTAAGGATTAATTTAAAAAAACGAATAAAGACGGCTTATTAACACTCCTGGGTACCAAAGTTGGAAGATCGTGTACTTTCCTATAATTTAATTCGTAATTTGCACAGCACATCTAAGAGCTTACAAGGTAATATCAAGTCTCCACTTCCTCGATATAAGCTTGAAATAAGTTCATGTGTTTCTTGTCTTCACTAAGTTTTAATTCCTACCTTGCAAATTATACTGAGTTTAATAAGAACTTGACCTTTTCGCTGCGGACTTTTTCGACGACTCATCGTAATGTCCCAAATGTTAATTGGGCGTGTCTACTCGGTAAGATCTCGGTGTGCTTAGAATTATGGGACTGTAAATCGGTGTTCTCGTTCTCCCACTCTTTTTAAGCGAAATCTAACGGGCCATGTTGCAAATAAACCACTTATGAAGAATAGCCTGCCTCGCGCCCAGCCAGGCAGATCAAAATGCGCAATCACAGCTGTTGAAACCAACTAATCACAGCGGAGCATCGTGGTTTATCAGATGCAGTGGGACTCCTAGCCTAACAGCACGTCGTGGAAACGTCGCGATCTTCAACACAAGTGACTACACCGTAAAACAATCGATATTTCTTTCTTATTATTGCACTTCATCACGATGACAACTACAACCATTTTTTTTAAAGGAGACGGTCACTCCCAAAAGCGTATTTTTTTGTCATTACCAATAAAAAGTTTATACTGAGTTAAGTTATACTCATCGAAGTTTCAGCTTCTAAAGTGCATGTTATCCCGAGAAATTAGTCTCCAAAGAAGGCCAAAATTCAGCATCGGCAGCCACCATTTTGAAACAAGTGCTCAGCGCATCAAAGTGCAGCTGGCTCAGTAATACGCTTCCAGGCTTTTCTTGTCGTTGTCTTTGTCACGTGAAAATGCCGTCGTGTTCTGCCCCTGGTTGTTCAAATCGATCGGATAAAGATCCAGAAAAAAGTTTAAGTTTTCACTGAGATAATTTGCCGTTTAAAAAGTTGCCAAAATAGTGGCTAGACCAGCTTTGTCGAGATGCACGTTTTATGACAAAAAAAATCTTGAGAATGTCTACGTTTGTAATGAACACTTCACAGAGGATTGTTACGTAGTATACAGATGCGAAATGTTGGGTGCTAAAACAAGAAAGAGGAGACTAAAACAAGATGCTCTTCTAAAAATATTCCAGCGCAAACGGTGCCTTTAAAGCAACGTTTAAAAAACCATCGAAAATTCTTCGTTTGCAGTGATACAACCTGGAAGAAATCCCTTCGTGTCACCGCCAAGAAGTAAAATGAAATACAAACAATTAAAGTAGAAAAAGTAACTGCTTACGCTTTATTAAAACGCCTTTTAATATCTAAAGCAATTTACAAAGAAAATTTTTTTTCCATTTACTGCGACCAATGCAGTATAAGCTCAAAATTCTAACCTTCCATTTTGTTTTCTGCCTCTGGACTGTTGTCGGCAACAAACACATTCTCTTTGCGTTTGGCTATGATTTCACATCCGCTCACAAGTACTCCAAAATGTGCCTTCTAACCGCTCGTTTACTTCGTTTTCGGTTTCGCTATCCTCAGGATTTGGACCACGTTCTGGTTCAAAACGGTAAGGTTGAAGATCAGCATCAAACACGCTTTCCAGGGCAAAATCTCTTGAACAGAATGACGTCACGCTTAGCGGCCTAGCCTGGCCTGGCCGCTGAGCATTTGTACTCACAACATGGATTTATATTGAGTACATTCAGAAGCCTCTCACCTAGAAGCGTCTAAATTCTCTTTATATGTTGGGAACAATGCTGGGGTTTTTCGTCGACCAATCAGAAGCAGGGAAATTTTTTTGCCCAAATACGGAATCGTCCAAATTTACCGCAAATAACACAAATAATGGCGGCCGCTCATGTGAAGGCTGCGAAGAAGCTCACAAGAGCGAAAATTCGAGCAATAAGCCTTGCCGGAAAAGCTCTGTCGGAAGAGGATGTATTTGATAGGGTCTGCAGAGAGGCTCGAGGGACTTTTTCTTTTTATTTTGAGTCGAGCTTGGCGGGTGAAGTGGACAGGCTTGTATCGAGTGTTTTGTTTCGTAGATTTATCAAGAGCTGGAGCGAGACCTTCTTCGATTTCTTTTGCGAAAAAGCGAAAGGTAGATCGTGTGATAAGTATGCGATACTACAGGTGAGATGGTACGAGTTTGTTCGTCAAATGTTAGATAGTCAGGAAGTTTCCGAAATCGTCAAGGACATGTCGCAGGGTAAGAATGTTGTATCATGTTTCCTGGAGAGTGTCTTTGGTGCTGGTTTTAAGTTTGTTAGAGAAAGACAGGAAGATAGTTCAGGTAGCATCAGTGTGTCGACAGGGAGAATGGACATTGTTGAGGACGATGTGTCAATGCTAAAGCTAGGTTCTGCTGCCGTGTTGAACCTAAAGAGACGTTTACGGAAGATTGCCCGGCCACTCTCTAGATCTAAACAAAGCCTTAAGAACATGGTGTCAAAAGAAATCGAGGCTCTTGAGGAATTGGAGGATACTGAAAAGAAAAATGTCCCGTGTTTCTTACAAAATTTGGACGAGGGAAACTTACTGGTGTTAAAGGTGGAGGTAGTTCCCTTCCTGCGAGCGTTTTCGAAGGTGTTTGGAGACGTCGTGAACCAAAAGGGATATCATTTGTTTGGTAGAAAGCTCTTTAAGGTTAGTTCCAGATCTTAGCTAGACACTACTTTTTAGATGGTGTTTTGGGCATCAAATACAAGATAACAATTTTTAAATTTACATACATAGTTCCAGTACAACATATGCTCAACACCTCTTGACCATGTCAATTTATATTTCCTTAAGCCAGGTACAGCTGTCGAAGTGTACATGTACGAATACAACATAAAATCGGGATACCTTTGCAAACTTGAACAAGAAAAACCTTGATTTTTTGTAGTGTAGTTAATAGAAACTCTGATCAACCCTTTCGTTCCAAATTCACAAATCTGCTGTAAGGTATACACAGGGGGGGGGGGGGGGGGGTACTCCCTTATAAGGGCTTAATGGGGACATGCGGCCAGCCAGGGTATGTTTTTCAGGATTTTTGTCTTAAACAGGGTATCAAATTTATCATTTTTTGTCTTAATCAGGGTATTGATTTAACAATTTTTGTCTTAAATGGGATATCTTTTCTTGGATGATAAACAGCAAAATTTGTACAAGCTCTTGTAAATTAATATTGACTTCATTGACTTTGGTATTGATACCAGGCACATTAAATTTCCATTGATTACACAACAAGAAAGCCACACAAATTGTAACCGAAACTTTTAATCTATGTCTTAAACAGGGTATCAAAAATGGGAATTCTGTCTTAAACAGGGTAGTAAAATCAGTGATATTTGTCTTAAACATGGTCAGGGTATGAGGGGCCAGGCTGTACCTCTCCACCCAGAGATATATCGAGTACCCCCCCCCCCCCCCCTGGGGGCAATACAGCACAAATGGAAACAAGCGTGGTCTAGGATGACTTGTAAAATAACTTTTATTTTGACCAGTCATTGCATTTATCAATGCAGGTTGCTGAACAACGTGTGATGTGTGACACAGGGCTTAAAAAGAAATTTTTTGAAGCACTTAGTTGTCTTGGCATTAAAGTATCCCCAAGCATCAGATGTGACCTGTTCAACAAACTTTTGCGAAAGATCTATAATATCAGGTGTAATGAGTTTGTACGATCAGAAAAATGCCTAGAAGAACACAATGACAAACAAACACAAGACAGACAAGTTATGTTGCGACATAAGCTAAAGGTAGCGAAGTGAATATGTTCTGAATCCGATCTTTTAAAATGTACATGGAGAGAGCTGGGACAGGCTAAGAAACACATGCCACCTCCCCCTTTGTGAGAACAGGCCCTCAGTTTGTAGCATCAACTGAATAAAAACAATCACATTTTATTCAGGTGATGTTGCAATGGGCCCTTTGCAGCTGGAGTCATGTTACCACAATTTTCCTAAAAATGTTATGTATTAGGGGCTGTAACTTAAATAATGCCAGAAATAGGAAAGGCATTTCGAAAATACCAAAATGGTCAGATCAGTTTTAAATTTGGGGAAAATTTAGAGTTCATCTGTGGAAAATGTTGTTGGAGAGCAAGGTCTTATTCTCCAGCAACTTTTCCATTCAAATCTCAAATTTTTTCAAAAAAAAAAAAAATCAAACTGTCAAAAATCTCATTCTTTAGTACCGGGGGCTTCAAACTTGGCTGTTGTGATGTTTTCAACAGGCTTTTTCCATTCCAGGTATTTCAAGTTATAGCCCATAATTTGTGAAAAGTAGGTCACGTGATAGCTTAGCTGCAAAGGGCCTATTATGGTTTAAGTAAAGTCTGCATACGAGCCAAGTGGCCTATCAGGCCAAAGTTTATCCCAGTTTTGCAGTATGGAGTGTCTAGGAGTATTTCTACTCCCCCTGGATGGGATGCTAGTCCAGGACAGAGTTACCTTCAGCATTAAGCTCACTGATATCCATTTATACACATGGGCAAAGAAAGGCGCTCAGGGGAGAGTTAAGTGTCTGGCCCAAGAACACAAAGTAATGTCCCTCTGGCTAGGGTTCAAACCTGGACTGCATGATCTGGAGTCAAGTGCACTAACCATCATGTCAGTGCATCGCACATAACTATTGTTTAGAGCCACCCTAATTCTTCAAAAATTTCAGGTGGCTCGATCCAATTTTTTTTTTTAACTTTGCCAACAGTTTCATCCAAACCAGACTTCTCGTAAGATAAGTTGTTTACCAAAATCGCTGGCCTGGTTCCTCAAAGTAACAGCGACCTGTTCTGTGAGAAGGCCAAAGTTCACTTGATTTCTTAATACTTTGTGAAATAGAAAAGAAAGGAGTGCGAATGTAGAGTGCTTGTGCGTACCAAAGTCTTTGAGAGGAGTGTATTGCACTGGTGTGGAGTAGTGATGAGACATTAAGCAGATTAGTACATTAGAGTAGTTCATGTACCTTGAGTGCTGAGGACTTGCCAAAAACCTAGAGTTAAGGAAGAGTAAAGTTGATGAGTACTTGTGTAGGTTTGTAGGTACATGTGTAGTCATAGAGTAGTTAAGCTGTAGACAAGGGCTGAGTACTGGAGTTGTAGGGTATGAAATGCAGTTGTTCAAAATACATTAATTTGTATATTTTACTTTAAAGAAAACCAAAGTATATCACAATGTAACCTAAGAAAGCACATTGTGTTGTTATCATGTTATTCCTAAGAAAATAAATGCATTGTAAAAGTTGCAGTTTATGCATTGTTCATTGTTACTAAAGCTAAACAGATAATAATCATTATAATAATGTTCTTTCTTCTGATTGTGTTTTTGGATTACACAGCTACATGTAAATTCGGCTGAAAACAGTTTCCAGTATTTTCCAAGACTTATAGTTGGATGGGTCATTATAACCACACTATAACAGTTGATGCCAAAATCATGGTATCACAAAATTGCACAATCATCAGTGAGCAAGTTGATGTTAATATTATGGCTCAATAGGTTACCATACCAACAATATGACCTGCTAAAAATGCCCTTAATTTTAGCTCTAAGTGCTTATGACTCAAAACGAGCTCGGTGACCCCCATTTTTTATTATTGAATTGTAATCAGCATGATAAGATGTGAAAAAATTCTGCGGAGGGGGTGGCTCTGAACCCCCTTCGCAGAATTTTTCAAACTTTGCAAAAAGTTGCATCTTATCATGCTGCTTACAATTCGATAATAAAAAATGGGGACCACCAAGCTCGTTTTTGAGTTATAAGCGCTTAGAGCTAAAATTAAGGGCATTTTTAGCAGGTCATATTGTTGCTATGGTAACCTATTGAGCCACAATATTAACAGCAACTTGCTCACCAATGATTGTACGGTTTGTTGATACCATGATTTTGGATCAACTGTTATAGTGTGGTTATAATGACCCATCCAACTATAAGTCTTGGAAAATACTGGAAACTGTTTTCAGCCACCTGAAGATTACACTGTGATAATTAAACACGACAGGCATTTGAGAACACGAGGGAAATGTAGAAAACACGAGCCGCAAGCGAGTGTTTTCTACATTTCTCGAGTGTTCTCAAATGACTGGAGTGTTTTATCACTGTGTAATACACGGCTTAGGCTTCTTCATTTTCTTTATGATATAGATTTTACGCGCGCAAAACAATAAAACACGCTTTTTCTATGTTTTATACTCTGATAAAACATAGGTTTTTGACCAATCAGAGCGCGCGCAGGGTCCTATCTATGTTATAAAACCTGATAAATTATCATTAATTTGTTGATGCTCATACTTGAATGAATTCTACTTTTCTCTGCAAAACATCAACAAGGTAACATTTCTGCCTGTATGTACATCACCAATGAAGGAAATCTTTTAAACAATCATAACCATTTCACATTCTGGTTATGTGACAAGTGCATATCCACTTTGCCTCTCTAAATACATAATACTGCACAAAGTGTATTCAGCTTAAATACAGTGAGACTGAAGATAACTACAAGTTATTTACAGTCTTGAATTTAAATGACAGTGATTCATTCCACTCGTGATTTTCTTTTTAGTTTAATTTCTCTGACATATAATGGTATCCTTCTGTAGACAAACTTTCCCCTCCTCCCATGTATGCGACGTTTCAACTTTAGGGTTGTCAAAGCTGCAGGATAGTTGACACTTGACAGCTGCCCATTCATATTGAACTTAAGCTGACTGAAGATTGTTTCCAAAGCACTTCCATTTAAGCGAAGGGGCCAGATGTAGTATCCTCCTGGAAACTTCTCAAGGAAGTATTTACAGAACTCAGTGAAACCATAGAACATAAGCCTTGTCAAATCCCATGTCTACAAAAACAGCCAAGTTGAAGTTATTTTCATTGTAACAGTATAGTCTTTCTAATTTGAAAATAAACAGCTTGAAGAATAAAATGAACATTTACCTTAATTGTAATGACAAAAATGTATATTAACATTATTTTTCGTGTCCCTTGAGTGCCAAGAACACATCCTCAACAAATTTGACTTAATATAAATATTCATTCACACCAGGTTCTTGACCTATATGTACACTGTAGTACAGGAACTAACCTGCCATGCGAGAAATCCTTTTTGACTGGATGCGGTCAAGTTGGGTTCTGAAAACAGGAGTAGGACATAATTATGTAAACCTTGCTTTTTTAGTACAGAATGCCACACTAGCAACTTGCACAGTAGGAGTGAATTGTACTTTTACTGACATTCATGTCTGCTCGATAGCACTTTTGCAGTGATGTAC